>JAXQKB010000348.1:0-11959 GCA_037042295.1 Irpex sp. Y119-03 | reverse complement strand
CAAGAAGGCTCCCACAGTTTCAAGATGATCCCACCGTAGCGGGTCATCGAACACGGAGGAAAGAGCGATGCAGAAATGGTGAACGTATGGGGATTGTCGGACAACGGTGAGTAACGACGTCACTACATGCTCTTACGCGAACTTACTCTCGCACTATATAGAAGTTTGATGCGTTCGTTATATCTCACAACAGAATCTGGACGTGAAGAACACAATATTTGAAAAAGTTCTCGTATGCCTCATAGTACGTGCACACGGCACGTCTCTGCGAATCGCTCGATGCACCACGGGCCCTGAGTTACGTGGCCCTCCCTAGTACGTCCACCGGAAGAGGTACCTCAAACGACTTTCCTCTGCCTTTAACCCTGATTCTCTCGGCACGCCAGTTGGTCTCAGCACCCCTCTTCTCACCAACGCTCCTCTAGGCCTCTTCCTACCCCGTTGTTTGCAGGAGAGAGGTCTAAGGAACATCCGTCGCCGACGAGAACACGAGCATGGGCGGGCCCGTTCAATTTGGCCACCGGAGGGCTTGGCTTGTACACGGTACCAGGCCCAGATAGCTCGCATGCGTGGTATCAAATCACGGACGCGGCTGTAAGATGCCACAGAGCAGAACGATGACGAATCGTCCTCGTCGGTGCACGTAGGCAGGTCACTGTCAAAGAACTGGACGTCGGGCCCAATCATCATATCGGTGAGCTATCTGTATGTACAATCGCTCGACAGTCGTTCTGACAATGTATTTAAACGGTCCACACCCACGCCTCCTAGTACCAGGTACTCTAGGACCTTCCAAACGAACGGATTGGCCGCGATGAAGGAGATCAGGTGTCGTTTTGAGTGGGACATTTGATTCTCGGTGAGTACACCACACTCTGTTCAAGAAACGGCTTTTTACGCTCTCCCCCCTTGTAAAGAGCTCTCCGCCGTCCACTGCGATGCGTGCCAGTCTTATCGCCTCAAGCCTTAACCCCAGCAGCTAGTAACGGGCATCCCTCCCCCCTCCCCTCCTCTCTGCGAATCTAGGCTTTCAATGACCTGTAGAGCACCTTCAAACCGTGTCCTACAACAAAGTACTTAGCGCAATCATCATCGAAGGCTACACTCCATGAGCGATGGGAGTCTGAACATCGAACGACCAAACTCGTTCGCATACTACCTCCGTGCTCCTTCATCGTAATCATGTTTGATAGTATTATATTAGTTTGTGTGTAATATACATTTGGCACACTCGATGTGAGAATTACCGACGTTCGAGTCTACGTTCTGCGCCGTTTGCGTGTCGAGGGTCCTCTTCATAACCTAGCGAAGACGGGCCTACCGTACCATCTCTATCGGACCGTGTATCCCCAAACCTGCCGTGCCAAACACTTTATCGCCTCGTGCTTGTTGTTCCCAGTACGGCTAGTACGCTAGTCCTACGTGGACGCCTACCAGCGAACGTACGTTTCGCCAACGGCGCGAGTGCGGAAGACGAGGGCAATACGATCGGTCCGGGGTACGATGAGGGAGAGTGCGTCAAAGCGTGCAGCTTGTCATAACAATGCGCACGCCGAGTGCACTGGGGCATACGGACAGCGTTAGGAGCGAGTGCCGTAAGGAAACGAGTGCTGAGTTAACTATAATCAGCACGATATCGTAGTATGATGTGTCGAACGATGAGTATTGATGAGTACTGCTTGTGACAACGACTACGGCTCTTGGCTAGGGGACGACACGGCATAGGGGTAATAAAATACTACCTATCTATACAAACGACGGGTAACGTCAGAGGGGAGCGTAGATAGACGAGCTGTACGAGATAACTTACCGTTCTAGAGAAGCATCATGATTGCTTGTGGCGGGACATTCCTTGATCGTCTTCGCACAGTCGCAGGATTCCTACAAATGGCCCGCGAAACTACACAATTCGAGCTTGTTGTCGATTGAGACCGGGACGTGCGCTATGTAATGGGGAGAGGGTAACGTTTGTTATCACGTAGCGTCGTCGACGGTGACAAACGGTGAAAGCACGAGCATTGTCATTCGGCTCTGATTCCACGCTCGAGAAGCCTGAGCACGTAAGTTGACTATTCTATAAGCTTAAGTGAGAGTTGTCAGATATAAGAAGCGATAGGAAACGTACCCGGTAAGACGACCAGTCATGTCTTGAGATGGAGCAGGGATTATATACGTGTTTGCGTTCGCGTCGTCTCGTAGCCAATCCATTTGTTGAGCCGAGAACGAGATCAGAGTCGTGAAAACGGACGGCAGTGTTCCTCTTGCCCAGCAACTTGCTCGCGGCATCGGAGACGTTCTACAGAAGTTGTCAGATTCGCCGGACCCGTCTGAGGCTGCTTGGGCGCGAGTACAGTCGATTGTTGCAAAGTAGACGAGTGTGGAAGTCCATGAGCACGTCGACCGGGCTACAGCCAGCGGAGAAGGGATGTGTACTCCAGGAGGAAGTCGTGAACAGCAAACAAATGGAGTGAATGGAGTCTAGAGACGGCTGGAGACCCTAGGATCGAAGAAGATGTAGCACGATATGGGCAGCTATGGGCGAGGTGGGGCAAGGTGCGAGATGAACGGCGGGTACATAGGGGGACCGCGTTTGTGCCAGTGGCTAAGGAGCTCGCGTTTATGGAGACGGCGAGTGGTCGCAAACGCGTTGAGGGAAGTCCAAGTGGGCGAGGGAACGTCAAGGAAATGTCACAAGTGAAAAAGGCGACGACGTACCAACTCATAATTCCTCTCTACGGCTTCCTTTACCACATGGTCCCGTCCAACGTCCCCTCAAGTGAGTATGCAGGTCAAGATGGTCGCGTCATACGTGCGAGAGATTGGTTGTCGGTGTCGCTGGGGGCGCTGGGGTAAGAGTACCATGGTTCGTACTCGGTGAGCGTGGAGCTTCACGAAGCTTGACGCATTAGTGGCCAAGTCTTGTTGCGTAGCATAGATCTGGGTTAGTCTCGTCAGTCTATGGGTGCTCGAAGAGGCATGACAAGGCACTTACTGAGTTGTACTGAGTGAGAGCAAGGGGAGACATGGAGGTTGTGCGTTGAGCTGCAAGGATGAGCGGCCCGAGCATCGTTCGACGAGTCGGTGCAGACGCCACCGCCCATGTTGCTGCGAACCTTCATGGCATCGTCGACGACGTCGCAACTGCAACTTGCTTTGGTACGGTCGACGCGTTCAATTTTTCATCCTCGGTCCGCCCACTTGTCTTCTCTTTCGATGTCGCATATATAAGACTCTTTCGGGGCGCGTTGTGGCCTCTATTTTCTCCTTCTTCCTCGACGACGACCCCTCCGTAACCTAACACTTCCACCCTCTATCTCCCATTGCAACAACAATCATGCCCGAAGGAACGATGAAAGTTCTCTGGTATAGCGAGGTTCGTCTTTGCGAACGCTTTCGACGCGCTCGATATTGACCGATCCTTACCTCCTTCAACAGCCGCAGAAGTTCAAAATCAGGGAGGTACAGATCCCGAAAGTTGGTGACGACGACATTCTGCTTAAGGGTACGATGTATTCCAACCAGTCTCGGTGTGCGGTGTATGTGATACAGACGGGCACATTCACGATGGAGAATTTATTGCATAGTTCCCTGTGAGTCGCCGTTTCCCCGTCAGCATGCAATCATTCTCTCTGGGTACTGACAGGCTTTCTCTGTCCGGCGATGATTCCCTAGGTGATTCCTCGGCACTAAGTCATGGCAAGGTGTGGAAACGGGAAACAGGAAGAACGTTCGAATCGGGTGGTCGGATGGTTGCAGACGTTAACGTGATTGTGAGTTTTCGACCCGCGGTCCCTAGCGCATACACTCAAGTCCGACGTTTGGCTGACAGTAGCGAGTGCTTCTGCTTTGCGAACTGTGACAAACGAAGCGTAATTCACCACAGAGGCTTCGCAGACACATCACACAGTACGTACTCGATCCAGGATCGTGCGATCCCGTTCACAGCTGCATGCACACTGACCGCGTCATTCTCTCCTTCCCCCATGCAGGCACTCAAAGAAGTGCTACCACAAACATCTGAGCAGGAGTTCACGCTCCTCGAACCAGCCGCATGTGCCATCCACGGTCTCGACAAACTCAACCCCCCAAGTCGGCCTCGACGTCCTCCTCCTCGGCGCCGGCCCAACAGGTCTCATCCTTGCCCAACTCCTCAAACTGAATGGCGCACACCGCGTCGTCATCGCTGCCCCCAAGGGCATCAAGATGGACATCGCCAAGCAGCTAGAGGCCGGCGATGAGTACGTCGAGCTTGACCGTCAGAACCCTGGTCCGCAGTGGGAGAAACTGAAGAAGGACAACCCCTATGGGTTTGACGTGGTTGTTGAGGCGACGGGTGTGGAGAAGATCGCGCAGGATAGTATCAATTATGTGCGACGGGGAGGCACGATTATGATCTATGGCGTGTACGAGAACAAGGCGCAGGTCCACTGGCCACCCAGTAAGATCTTCGGTGACGAGATCACGGTACGTCCCACTCCTTCCCTTTTCGTGACCGTGTGGTAGCTGACAGACACTATGGGCAACTTCTGCAGATCCTCGGCTCGTTCTCGCAAGCATTCTGCTTCCCCCGCGCCGTCGCGTACCTCGACGGCGGCAAGGTCAAAGTAAAGGGAATGGTCACGGACGTCTTCAAGCTCGAGGATTACCAGGCTGCGCTCGATAAGATGAACAGCCGTACGGCGCTCAAGATCGCTATTCGGCCTTGATCACCCTCTGGACCTTTGGTGTCTTCGTTGGCTCATCGATTGTATGGCCCTGCGTCGAAGGGGAGGGGGGTAGGGTCGGCGGTCGTGAACGAACGCAATATGGATGTGTTTTGTGTTGTATCGATTGTCGCTGTGTAGTAGAGCCAATCGCTTTCTAGTTGTAATTATACCATGTTGTATCTTGATGCAATAACGTGTGCCTTCAAGCGATAATGTATACTTAACGTCTAAGTCACAGAATGAACTAACGAGACGAGCGTCGGGCGCTAAGATATTCGAACTTGTCCTCAACCACGACTATCCCTCGCAAACCCGAACCGTCGTTCACACCCGTGCGCAAAGTCAAGCCTGTGGCTGTTCGCTATGGTATGTTCTCCGCATTCTTGTCCCCTGAGACGTTAGCTGACTAGCCATAGACTTCAGTCTATCGATATTGTGAACGAGGCTGACTGCGCTCCTGGAAATGGGCATCACCGACCTTCGGGAGCATGGCATTGAACGCTGTACATCGATCTGGGCAATGGGAGCGCAGAATGCTGTGTCGACACGCGGCTGGCATGCAGTAGAGGCGAGGGCTGACTCCCAGTGCGTTCTCCCTCCCTCTCTCTCTTCTCCTCTCTTCCTTCCTCTCAACTCTCGTCTTCAACTTCGTACTATACATCTGAAATCGCTGAACGTTTACTCACAGAACTTCCATACCTACAGAGCGCTACCAGAACCAAGATGGATCCTCCGAAACCCGAGTCGCCTTCAAGTATGGCTCACGAGCCTGGCGGTACGTCTCCCTCTCACCTCGCAGATGACGATGCAGTCAGGTCGTCGCCTACCTTCGTTCCCCCCATCCTCTCCGTCTCAAGCGACGATGTGTCGTCAGGCGCTGTGCCTGGTGGACAGCGCCGTGCTTCGCTCACAGATGACCGCGTATGGTCGTCCTCACAGTTCGACGCCTCCGTGGAGGCTGCGCATACTCAAGCTGCGCCCTCTCAGGACGTCATGACCGCTGCTCTGGACGTCCCTTCGACTACTGTCCCTGGCGGACAACGTCGCACTTCACTCGTAGACAATACGAACAGGCTCTCCACCGCGTTGGATCGTGATGGCTTTGCCGAGCTCCTGCACAGCCAAGTTGTGCCCTCCAATTCGAGTCTTCGCTCCAAGTCTACGTCCAATGATAGTGAATCGCTTCGCGACTCGTTCGCGAATGATGCGGGTGCACCTCAGGAGCTCGTGCGCAATCAAGCTGCGTCCTTTGGCTCTACACCGGGTATTGCTCGCCGAGGCTCAACCGTCGACAGCGGGTGTAGCGTACGACGTGGCGCGTCCGTTCAAGTTGTGGACGACGAGCCTGCCTCTTCTGCTCTCGCCGATTCCCTTGTTGAACCCCCGCACATTCAAGCTGTGCCTTCCATCGAGTCCTCCATCGGCCTTTGCTCGACTGCTGGCGTCGTTCAACAACGTCGTGCGTCAGCCGCGACTGATGCGAGCCCCCTTTCTTCGCCTTTGGATTCCCTTGCAGATACCTCGCACAATCAAGCTGTGCCTTCCGGAACCTGGCCGACCGACGACCTTGGTCCCTCTGCTCACTCCGCTGGTGCACATCACGTACCAGTTAAAGATGACGCAGCCCCTCTCATAGGCAGGTCAAGTCACGTCTTGCAGGTCAAGCAGCCAGATGATGTTTCCTCTGAGCATGTTAAGGGTTCCGGCTCTCCATCGAGTGCGTCTCGCCGCGCCTCGCTTGAGGCTCTTGCGGGCATCAGCCAGTCCATGCACATCGCCGTGAGAGCTGTTGCAAGTTTAGACAGTCCCCACACCCCGCGATCCATACAACCCCCTTCCGGTGACCGCTCAAGCGACGAGCATCATGTCAATGCCCGCTCATCCATCGCTGCTGAGGCATCAAGTCAGGTTGATGCTGGTTTGATGCATGAAGTGGGCATTGCTGCCTGCCGCCTTCAGGAGGCTGCTGCGTCGCTCACAAATGTCGCTGCATCGCTTGCGGAAGCTGCTGCTCTCCTCTCCAAGGCTGGGGTAGTCTCTTCGGCCCCTTTGCAAGAGCAGTTCTGTGGTGTAGGAGCTCCAATCACTTCCGCTTCTGCACTGCCAACTGATGTTGGCCAGACTGAAGACAGTTCTCAAGCTGTACACAACAGACAGGATCAGGCTCACACGGATGTCCAGAATCCTTCACAGGCTCAAGGTACTCCTGAGGTGAAGTCTGACCCAGCTCTTGTTGCTGCACTGACCACCGCTATGGGTGAGCCTACTGGCTGGGCTGCAATTGAGAAGGCTATGACAAACTATGACAGGGAAGAGATTGGCGGCTACAAGGAAGATATTGATTCACTGCTAACCTTTGTGAGTTTTCCAAGGCTTGATTAGTATTCTGATACTGTCCACTGACACCACATACTACTTCTGCCAGACTGGTCTCTACTCTGCAGTCCTCACTGCCTTTGTCATTGTCTCTTACCCACTCCTCCAAGAAGATACTCCTGGTGAGTCACTCCTGGCCCTCCGTGTTATTGCCAATCAAACATCCCCCTCCATGCCTGCCACTCAGGCCTCCCTTTCCTCTTCCTCTTCCCCGTTTCAACCTTCCTCTGCTGCCATCCGCATCAACGTCCTATGGTTTGCCAGCCTTGTCATCAGTTTGGCCACTGCATCCTTTGCCATTCTAGTCAAACAGTGGCTCAGGTCATATCTCAAGTTTGCCACTGCCTCACCACAAGGGCAACTGCGCATTCGCCACTTCCGCCATGCAGGTCTGGAGGCATGGAAGGTGTTTGGAATTGCATCCACTCTTCCTCTCCTGCTCCAGGTCTCACTAGCCTTGTTCTTTGCTGGCCTATGCATCTTCACTCTTGATGTGGACCCCACCATTGGCTACACAACCCTTCCACTTGTGTGTGCATGGCTATTCCTCTTTACAGTGGTTACTGTATCTCCCTCCTTCACAGCTCGCTGCCCATATAATACTCCTGCATTGCAAGGCTACACTTACACCCTTCGCTGTCACATATATCCTGTATTTGTGACTGTGTTCATGAAATACATCTGCTTTGGTGCATTTATTGGTGTTGCCCTCATGCTCTTCCCAATACTCTATGCTTTTATGTGGCTGGAGGAGAAATATAGTACCTCAAAGATCATGGAGCATGTTGATCACTCAATTGGGACATTCTGGGAGTATCTCATGGGTTATGAGTCATCAAAGCCAGCAGAGGAGGCAAGCATGATCAACAACACAAAATATGATCTGGAGATTCTGGCCTCCGCAGATGCATTGCAAGCAGATGACCGACTTCTGGGAACTACCATCAAAAGTGCCCTAGAACAAAGTGATGCCAACTGGGTTCAGCTCATTGAGTTTGCTATGCAAATCATTGGCAATCGCATACCTGTGGTAGATGGTGAAACTGATCTTGAGCACATTCTCAGTGCTTACAGATCACTATCACCAAGTGTGAGGAGTGTCATTGATGAGATTTTTCAATCTCATATTATCTCTCAAGTTGCTAAAACCCTAGATGATGGTGTGACTCTTGTAAACAACTGGCAGTGGCAAACTATTGTTCGCTGGGCAGGTTGCATTATCACACAACTCAATTGGACTGCAAACTCTTCCCAGTCTTGGAAAATCAAGTCAGAGCAAATTAACACTGCTGTGTCAGGATCTGATGGGGAGAAAATATGGCAGAGCTTGAAAGCTGCCTTGATGTTGTGTCATATGACATGTGATGGACTTCATAGCAATAGCAAAGGTAAGAGCTGCTTCTTCCAGTCTTTTATTTGTACACCTGCTCATATTTCATAAAGACAATGTTGATCTAGAAATACGGCTTGTGAGGCAATGCCTTACTTTTCAGTATACAACTATCTGCCAAGTTTTCAAAGCTGTGTACACAAATGTTGTGGGTAAGTGTACTTAACACAACACATCTCATTTTCAATTGCTCAATTATAACCTTTAGAGATGCATCAATTGTCAAATGTGATTCACAGCATTGTGGACTATGACAGCAGTGACTTCCAGAACTTGAAGGCTGTAGAGATCCTGAAGCTCTCACTACTCTCCATGAGAGTAATGTATGGCAAGATTCATGCCAATCTGGACAGCAGGCCAAAATGGTCTTCCAATGAAGCAGCACAATGGAAGCGCACCTTTATCTGGCTTGCTGATAGTTTATGGTGGCTACATCCATTTCGTGATCTGTCACCAGATGAACTTGCAGCATTACAACAACTTGCAAGATCTGGCTGGGGAGAAATCCCTGATCAAACAGAAGATTCCTCACAGCGAGCCTTGCCTCTTCCAGACTCTTTCTACCTCATGCTTCGGTTAAAAGCTGGAGGGGATTTGTCACAGATCCCTAACCAACATCCTCAGCTGCTGCGAATTGCACACATGTCAAGGAGTGAGCAATATGATATTCGGCGTAAAGGATATGGCATGGCTCAGGCGTACCGGAGAAATCCAGGAAACTTGTATCCACCTGGAACTGAGGATGATAATGGTGAAGACCCAGAAGGCAGAGCAACAAGTGCACCAGCTCAAGACACCCAAGACCCCATTCCAAATGACTCTGCAGCTGATGCCGAGGAACTTGGTGTTGCTGGAGTATTGCAGCAGGAGCCATCTACAGACACCTTGGTGAGTTTCTGATTTTTGTCACTGTCTTATAGAACCTCTATAGCTCACTGTGGACACTGCACACAGGATGTATCATCTTTTGAGTCCAGAGCCCCCTCAGAAGCTGGACTCAGAGCTGCAGATGCAGCTGAGCAACATTCCCGGACCAATTCAAGGCCAGCTGGCAGTATCCAGCCTGGACAAGCATTATCTCCAATGTAAGTTTAGTCGTCTGAGAGCAGCAAAAGGTTGATTTGACTTTATTTGGTATAGACATGAGACTATTCACAGTACGGAAGACACCGTCCACTCACCCTGTGAGAGGTTGGATGATAGCCATAACAAAGATTACACTAAGAAGGTATGTCAGCTGTTGAGAGAAGTCAGCTAATAAAGCACTCACCCCATACTCTCAATAGCTCCAACCAGCAGAAAGATCCACGGAACTTGCTGAAGAGGCTGAGGACCTTGCAGCCATAGCAGCACACCAAGCCTCGGAGGAGGGGGGAGCCACTTCAAGCATTGCTGAGCAGCTTACCGCACCAGCAAGTTTGCCTACAGGTGCTCGTGATGAGACAGTAAGTGACAGATTACTCTAGGACATACCACACAATGCAACTCACTAATATATCTTCCGCAGGTCCTGGCTGAGGCTCAAGATGGCTCGGAGATCACTGCAGATGGTACACAAGCTGACACAAGGTTGAACCAGATAACACCCTTGCTTCGTGACGATGCCGTGGGCGAAGACGACTTGCAGCGCATTGACAATGTTGCGGCGGCGGCGGGTAGCTCGGACACTATCCTCAGGTATGCCCCTAATTTGATACATCAAAAGCAAACTGAAACGGAACTCACAGATCCAATGCCGAGCCGGACCCAGATCATCGTGCTCGCGCAGACATGGAGGTCGCTACCGGAGGAGAGGCGCAAACGGCGCAAAAGGCGAAGACGGAGGCGAGGGCTGTGGACTAGAAGATGTAAGCGTTGAGCATGGTACAAGGGAAAGAGCCCTACGCGTGTCGAGAATATGACATTTCGGACGATAGATGGTCTTTGTCTTGGTTATCTGTATTGTTTTGTGGTCTCTGAATGATTGTATGTAGCCGTTTTGTGGGTGTATGCTGCTTCGTCCACGCAGAAGCCGCTGCGTCACGATCGAGTTCATGAGACGATCTGGGAGTCGTTGAAGTATATTGGCTAAACAGGAAAAGATATGTCGAGGAGTAATATACACATCTATAAGCTACGTGGATGGTTAGTCGGTAGAAGGAGCATTATACGAGAGATATCGCCACGACGCACCTTCAAGCTTCGTCCGTTTCCAACCCTCTGCCTCCGACAGCCTTCCCGTACGCCCTCTTTCCTAATCACGAAGCGTTCAAAACTTCACACTCAGAATGCGGGTCGTTCGCAGTTCATCATGCAGCATGTGAACTCGTCTTCGCGTTCTGACGCGGGTAGGTCGATCGCGACGAGGATCTTCGACTCACGCAGGCTCTTCAAAGGTGGTACCGAACAGAGTACCTACGTGTAGCGTCTGTAGTCGGTCGCGTTGTTAGAGGCTAAGGGGTCCCGTCAGTTTGCGCAGACTAAGCTGAGCGCAGAGCAGAGCCGCGTAAGGGGGAGAGTAGATGGACATGCAAACGAACGAAACGTGTGGCTTTCCCGTCCTATATCGCGTCGACGCACGAGTGAACGGGGTCGGGGG
Source organism: Irpex sp. Y119-03 (assembly GCA_037042295.1). NCBI lineage: Eukaryota > Fungi > Basidiomycota > Agaricomycetes > Polyporales > Irpicaceae > Irpex > Irpex sp. Y119-03. Next base: position 909 of record JAXQKB010000348.1, on the reverse strand, counting down.
TACGCAAGGACATTGATTATTTGTCCGTCGAAGGGCGAGAGCGTGTAAAAACACGTTGGCCATCTGGATCGACGATAGCAGTAGCACGCACCGAGTTGTCTTCGCAGACTGTAGACACTCCAAGAGATACGCGTGTCGCACCGTCATTCATAACTCGACGACGTTGATCAGGGTCTTATTGAACGTATTGCGATCTGTTCAGATGCCACAGCCACCGAGGTTGAATAGTATTAGCGTAGCCTTCGAAGCGAGCGACAGTAGGGAGGGCAGGATTTCCAGATATTGATGGAGTGAAGCAACGGCGGGCACCGCTGCGAGCAGACAGACGAAGACGTAGTAAGCCATAATCTTATGCTGGGAGGCGGACGTTGATGCGGCTGACGAAGCTGCAGTAGCAAAACACGCTCGTCAGCGGGTAGCGATCACGAATTGGGATGAGCTCCAGCCCCGGACAGTAGACCGACAGCAGTACGGAACTGTGTAGATCCTGTGGTTATAGTGAGCGATGTCAAGTCCAACAACAGAGTGATGGGACAACGTACCGTAGACCTCGCGGCATCTCCCGCACGATACACTCACTCACTCTACTCTTCGCTTGATCGGTCCATGGGTGAGAATATGTCGATCTCGAATTGGCTGAGCAGCGAGTGACGATGAAGGCGGTGGTCGTCGCGAGACAGAGGTCGCGTCTGTGGTGGCGTCCCGTTCACACTCAGTTCGAGCTCGGTCCGCACTCCGCTCCCTCTCTGCACCACGGCCACCTACCACCACTGCAGTTATCGTGTCGTACCCAGCAAACACGATGTGTAGTATATGAGAGAGGTCGGTTTAGTTGTAGCTACGAATGCGTCGATTATTGGCCGACTGATCACTTCATTCTTCTTCCAACAGCCACTAAATCTCCAAGGG
>JAXQKB010000347.1:0-10596 GCA_037042295.1 Irpex sp. Y119-03 | reverse complement strand
ATTTTCCGCTGCGATCCAATGTAAGAAAGTGGATGACGCTGTGCACTCACCTAGTAAACATGGTGATATGGTATTGCACTTGTGCATATGTACATAAGCTTTTCGAGCAATATGAATATTGTGCGAAGCTGCTGAGCCGCCTTCGCCGCCTGTAGTAGTAGTATGTCAGTATTGGCTTTCTGATCATGATATGGCATACATAACGGCTATCACCAACCTTCACAATGAAACAAAATGGTTATAGCTATAACTTCGTAGTTAGGAACAAGATCAAGCATCGAGTCACTAATTTCTCATACCTGAATAGTGTAGTAGTGTGATCTTGCGGCAGTGAATGATTCCTACAGGCGAAGCGATCCGTGAGTAGTGAGATACAATAAGAAGGATCTGGCAATATACCTTTCGCAGCAAGAGTGCCTAGTATAGTCCCATCATGGGGACGTACTACCCGGCATCGCTCGGTGGTCATGCTCGTGATTAGTACATAGGCTAGTCAATAGAGTTAAACAGACATATATTGACGTGGGGAAACGAATGTACGTACCGCAGGTATATCATCATGGACTGATGGGCATAAATCAGCTGCAAGATCGCAAACCGGCATGCGATCGTAGACTAATAAACCGTTTGGAACGGTGAGTGAATCCCTATTCCGATTGCTTAATATCAGTTACTTTAGGAATCGAACGAATACGCACGGGAATCGAAGTCACAAGGTCCCGCCGACAGACGTTTCTCGCATTCGAAGTAGTTCCTGATGAACATTGACAAACGATAAGCTATCACCGAAATCAAGCACTTTCGAATCAGTACTTACTACGCCCGGCACAGGTATAGTCTATTTTCTTCGAGCGCGGTCTTGGCTATATATTAACTTTAAGCATGAACACCACAATGAATCGATTGGTATACTTACTTACCAGATGCCACTCTGAAGTCAACAAGACCGTATTCATTAGTAGAATGGGGGTACCGTGCACATCAACGCTCGGTCAGACAAGAGCTCGTAGCGACGGCTTCAAAGAAGGAGTCAGATTCGAACATCGCAGAGATTATGATCAATTACCGGCATGACCCTAGCCTTGATAGACTGGGACATATATCGAGCAGTCTGCTCTGTCGTAGATCAGCGGGATGTCGATTATTTTGATTTATCCCATAAGTAGTTTTCGGTTCGTTCATAGTTTGCTTTGTGCACGGCTAAAGTCCAGGCGGAAGCTCTAAACCATTGACGTCAGCATGTGATCAGCCATAGACCTGTTTTGTTTGAGCAAGAGAAAAGACTTACTGTGAATGTTCAGAGCAACTTCTACGTGCGGCTGAGCGTACGCTGCAGGTCCTATACGCTTGGATGTAGGCAGTGTCGTACTTATCGCTATCGAGGTATATCAATGGCGTAAATACAAGCTATTAATAAACGTTAAGATGATTAGCTCTTTATTTGAAATAAAAGGAATGATGTGTAGCTCACCTATTATACGGAACCATAGCTGCATCGGTACGGCCAGCCTTGCAGTGTCGGACGCCGGTTGCAAACACAGAAAGGGCGAAGAGCGTAGACGAAGAGGCAGAAGGACGGAAGGTCAGCATGTAATAGAAGAAGCAGGTGTTCATGATGACGGTGAAGGTGTCGGGTGTAAAAAGGGAGAGGCGGTGAGTGGCGGCATCATGAGAGAGAGAGAGGAGGGGGGGGGAACAGAGACAATGCTGTCCTTTCAGCTCGTCGCATACCTACCTTTATACCTATCTTTAACGCTGTATAAATCCACTTACAGCCCTCAAAAGCCTCTAAGACCCCAAAAACTTCAGAAGATCGACGTGAGATGCGGTGGAAGGAAGAGGAATGTGCTTTGAACTCACCGGATTCACCCATATTCGACGTGAAACATTCCGTCGTTACTGTGTACGTACGGGCTGTCGACAGATCTGATATTCCACGGTCAGGGCTGCTTGAGTTTCCACTGCAACGGCAGGTAAAGTGTCATCGCACTTTGCATGCCCCTGCAGCGAACAATCAAGCGTACCTGCATATATGCATAATATAGACGATTCGAGAAAGTAAAACATACCAAATATACAGGGAATAGTTGTAGCATCAGCAAATGTAGCATCACATCGAAGGCCAGCGCACAGCCAAATCGAATGCAGGCGGATGGGCGAGGCTCAGGGCGTTGAGGGTCGTGCGCCGAGTTAGCCAAATCTTCCACTTTTCCTGTGCAAAAAATGAGCCGTTTCGACTAACGTAAGTAGACGCCGTCTCGCTTACCATTGACCAGAATCTGATGCATGTTGCTGGACGACGGAAGGCCGGCCACAAGTCTCTCCAGTCGAACATGCAATCAGTGCCTCCTGGTACGTTTGCAAGTACGGTTGAGGCCTGCCGAACTTGCACCGTCGGATCCAATCTGTTTCAGAACTCAACCAGAACCTACACCGGGTATACTTGTACCGGAGACGAGGTCATGCAACCCCAAGAGTGTGATGAGCAAAGGCGATGTGAGTTAAGTAGGTTGATTGAGATATCAGCGCGAAACATGAAAGAGCTGCGCCTCGGGTCGCGTTCTCTTACCTGCTATAGAAAGTTACCTCCATTTACATTATACATGTTATAGATGGAGTGCCGTGGTGAGAAAACGAGAGAATTTGGCATATGCTGGTGAACGCTGAAGTCAAAGTGAGAGATGAAGTCGCGGTTGAATTTCACGAGATACCAAATTCGGAAGCTCTTCTTCCTTGTGGCGTCCGCGCCGCCAGGGCCGGACACTGAAGCTCCCAAAGTAATCAGATTCGACTTTGCTCGACGCTCACCAACTTCACTTCAAGATCAAAATTCCTCTCTCACTCATATGCTCCGTTCTCACACAGTCATTACATGGCAATTGGTATGGATTGAAATCTGATTTCTGAGATGCGAGTGTAAGTCAAATAAATGTCTCTTGAATCGTATGCTCGAGTTAATCATGATACAGAATTCGAGTTGCAGATGCAACTGGCATTGTACGGTCACATGCGAGAACACATTCGCAAAATATCTAAGTCGTTGCAAACAGGTCAGGAGCGTGTTAATTCACCATAGGTAAGTGCAGTAAGTGCGGCGTCCGAGACAGTCAGACTCCAACTTAGCGCAAACACAACAGTTGAACGATCTGCTTTGATCTCGGGACAGGCACACCGCTCAGTGCTGGGAGTGATTCCTACTTTCGGGGGCTGACAACCGTTTAAAGTTTTGGCACTCGCTTAGCCAAGTTATCATAATATCGAGTTCATTGCGAAGAAGTCAGCCAGGCTGACTCCGAAATCACGGGCCCCATCCCGCAACTGTCCTACTCGCCGTATTACTATTTCTTCGTGATCTATTACAAGTCTGCGTACTTACTCTGTGTTAAGCTAAACAGTATATAAGTTCGGTGCAGCACTTTTAACTATATCTAGTTGTATCCTCTCAGCTTTCCGACACTACCAGTGATGCCGAAGGCTCTGACAGGGAGGTTGTGTCATGGCCGTGCTGCCCATGAACAATTATCTACATCGCGCAAAAGAGGTGAGTCTCTCAAATCCTCATAGATATGTATCAGCTACTAATAATGGATTTTGTACGCATATAGAGTATCAACGAGAGCTGCGTGAAGCTCGTGAAGAGCTGGCAGCACTCATTGAGTACATGCTGCGTGAGTTTAATCTCGATGTGCATGTTAATTTGACGGAATGTACTGATCACGGTTCACAAAATAGGAGTTGTCACTGGAGACAGCGAGGCGTTGATGTGGTGGTCAAATCGAGCCTATTGGACCGAAGTCGTTTGCCGATACAAGGTTGCGGTGTTTGAATGGCCGAACGACGTCCAATTTGCTGGCCCGTTTCAAGTCAGCAGCTCGCTCAATGTGATCTCGCGGCTTTTGTTTGGTTGGCGAAAGGGTCAGATCTACTTCCGTAAGCTCACATCTCAGGAGTTCTTGGAAAAGCGGAGTGTTCTAGAGCCTCTCGCAGAGGCAGATCGACTTGCGAGCCAGCTGTGCAGGGTCCAGAGATCTGATTTAGGAGACACTAGGCCGCTGCGACCTGTCGAGACAAGAGGGAAGCGAAGGCGGGCTAAGAGTGGCCTTCACTCGGAAAGATATATTGAGACCTCAGATGTTGAATAGACTTTAATCTTCAGTGTTGCTTATGCTTAGTCTTTGAACCACACAAACATCCATTTACTGAGGCTGAGAGTGTTCCGAGCCAAGTCTTAGATCTTATTTCTCACTCTGAGAGCTGCATCTTCCAACTAAAATTGTGTGTACACCAGAACCATTGCTTGAGTCATAACTTGATTACTCACCTGAGAATGTGCCAGGTAAGGCACCTGATGTGAACCCATCCGAAACATGCACAGACATGTTTCGAGTGAGTGCATATCAGACACCTTACGGATACAAGGACAACGGTCAACTTGACTTTGTTGCCACCCGCTTTTGCCGACCATTACGGTAGCTCAGAATTCTCACTCACACTGGCGCATTACAGATTGGAATTGTACCGCACCCATCCGACGGCCACGGAACTTGAATCACAGTAGCTTCCTATGTAAGTCCGTCATAGTCAAAACCATTTCGGATTCAGAGACAAGAACATAGCATCCTCTGTCACATACTACGGAGTGTGCAAAAGCCGATCAAATACAGAGGCCCTACTAATAATCAAAGAACACAAGTACAGACCCGGTGGTCAACATTTAATCTCGTAGCCGGTGGCCTCGACACTCAACGCGAGTCATAATTTCGCTAACGGTATGTGCCGTGTTCAGAGAGGTCACCTACCGAACTCACTCTGCGCATCACGCATCACGCATATCGCATAGTATGGTAACCCGAATGGACGTGCCGGCATAACAGGCATAACAGTGAAACCACGGAAGATACGGCCACCGAGGACACGTCGAAAAAAACTTGGCCCTGAATTGCGAAAGAGTTGCAACGAGACCGAACAGAATCTTCTCAAAATTTTGAGGGTCGTCGACAGAGTGACAACGGCAAACGTAACACGTTCAAGGGGTCGTCGTCTGCTGCGTTCCAGAGGGCACTGGTCTTCGAGAGGTTTTGTCCTAACCATACGTTGGCCGTGCAGTCTACTGAGCTTGAAGCCGTCCTTCTCCCAGTGCGCTCCTCACGATACTTCTCAACAGCCAAGTCTTCACGCACACCACCGACTGCCTGGTACAGTCAGGGTAACTGCTTCCCATTGCGGTCTCTGTCCTGTAGAACGCGTTCACCAACATCGCCTTCATCCTACGAGCCCCAGGTCATCACGTCCACAGGTTCCATGGTCCGACGAGCACGATCCGAGGCGTTCCAACCAAGTCGAACCGAAACGCATCGCGACACGTCAAACAAATCCGTTCCTACCGCATACATCCAAGTCGCATCCGCCGCCATCCTCGAGTATCCACCCCTAATACTGCACGTGTCGCATCGCCCGGCTATTGGACGTGCTTGGTCCTCTCCCGTTACCTCTGCCAGGAATTCTCGCGCTGGTATACAGCCTCGAATAACGTAGTATCCTTCTCGCATGCCCAACGGCCGATGGCTACCCGCTGCTTGAGAAGAGGAATACTATAATTATTAACACGGTCAGTCACGCTGTCCTATCGAGAGTATGTAACAAGCACTCACATCGCTAGCTTCTAGAACACCCACGCCTCATGAACCATGGCCGTTTACCGCTGACGACAACTCATCAGGACGTCGACAGAAACGCATTACGGGGCATCGACGTCCCATGGCTGAGATACAGCGCGGCGCAGTGGTCAATGCCAGCACTGGAGTGGGCGGCGTTGAGGTTGCTATCGTGCGAGCTACGGAGGTGGACACAGAGACGAGCGAGCAAGGGAGGCATCAACTGCCTGTGGAACGGCCGGCCAGTTGTGTAGTAACAGCATCTAGGTGAGGTTTTATCTCCATACGTGCGCAGATTCAGAAAATATGCTTACCTTATCACTACGCCCGTTGCTCTGCAAACCTAGATATTCTCCAAGTGACTGTATGCGGTGGCAGCACTATTCAGTCCGGGGCTTGACCGTCGGCGTGCAGAGCATTATTGTGCTAATGAAGTACGTTAGTCATCTTCACAAAATCCGACGACGTTCGTGTACTCGCTTGTTGTTCCATTGCAGAAGGTCTCCGAGCCCATTTCGCCGATCCGCAATGTATCGTCTCCCCGCGAGAAAGGAATCCAATGCACAAGCTTCGACGTACTCGAAGGCGACGCTAAGCTCAATAGTTGTTCGGGCTGAGCGTATGCTACATCGATGAGTGAGTTCAGCTATCCTCGCGAGTTTATCGGTATTCGCAGGCTCACCTGGCCGTTACAGCGCACGTTCTATGCCTTTCCGCCACACACTGATATCCACGGCACAGCGAGCAGTGCGTCGAGGGCAGCCAGAATCTGCCTTGTCGAGATAGCGTGCACCGTAGTCGCGTCTGGTCGAAGACTTTAGTAAGAGAATCCATAAGAGATCAATGATGCGCGTGCTTACCTAGTTGCCAGCCTCGCATGCAGCCCATCTCGTACTGTCGCATACGCCCCGCTCGTTGCGCGATCGATCGTCCTACGGCGAACGAAGATGCCATGCCCTTGTATGGAGAGTTCACCGACCAAGCCGATCTGTTGACTGCACACATCAGATACACCGACAAGCCGTGTGAGAAGGCCTCATACGCACTTTGAAGTACTGGCCCCCGCTTATATTGTACTCCAGCGCATGCCCGTTCCGCGATGGATCGTCGTCCCGCTAGCAAGGCCAGTCGCTCGTTGTCTTGCATGGGGAGTTGAGCCTTCGCCGTAGTGACAATGCATCGCCGTCCGGCAAGCGAGGTTGCTGCGCCGTTCCCGAGAGTCGAGTCGTCACCCGTAGCGTAGCGGTAACGACGCCGCCTAGTCGCTCCGCGATGTATCTTCATCCGGCAAACGAGGCCATGATCGGTTCGCGGACTCAGGGAGCGAGTCGTCGCCCGTAGTGGCGACAAGGTCGTTCGACCGTTCCACGACGGATCGACGTCCGGTGGGCGAGATCGTGTTGGTGGCCTGACGAGAATTCGCGTGATGGAGACCCGAGTGGCTGTTGGTGGGTGGTAGCGAGGCCGTCTCATCATTCCGCAATGAATCGACGCCCGGCGAGCAAGGTCGTGCTGCCTGCGTGGTGGCTAGTTGTCCATCGATGACTGCTGGGCTTGAGAATCTACGGCCATCGTTCATGGTGGTGGCAACCTCGTTTTCCCGTTCCACGACGGATCGATACCCGGCGAGCGAGATTGCGCTGCCTGCGTGGCGATTGGTCGTCTATGGAAGACTCGTGGGTTCAAGAGTCTATGGCCATCGTCCACGGTGGTGGCAACCTCGTTCGGCCGTTCCACGACGGATCGACGTCCCGCGACCAAGGTCGCACGTTGTCGTCTGGCGAGTGTCAGCAAGACGGGCAGGAGGGTCGACGGTCGTCGTCCGTGGTGGTGCAGGGTCGTTTGGCCATTCGAAGTGCATCGCCGTCCGGCGAGCGAGGTCGTGATGCTCGCAACGAAGACTCTTGGGAAGGGCGGCCTATCGTTGCACGAGTCAGACTGGTTCACCAGCGACAAGATGAAGAGTGTATACGCACGACGAACCAACCATGCACGCCCTCGCACTTGGCGGTTTCGTCGTCCCACGACAGATCGCCGTCCCGCGAGCGATCTCTGCTCAAGATTAACAGGCTCAGGCTCGGGCTCGAAGTTGAGGCGTCGTTCGTGGTGATGCGGTGGCAAACTCGGTTGGTCGTTCCGCAACGCATCGCCGTCCGGCGAGCGAGGTCGGGATGCTCGAGACGAAGACTTCCTGAGGGTGGAGGCGGGGCCTCTGCGGTTGCACGTGTGAGACTCGTTCACCAGCAGCAGCACGACGGGTATACACGCACCTCGAAGCAGTCATCCACACCCACATCGAGTGCTCTCAAATGCACATCCATCCTGACCAGGCTATTTCGTCGTTCCGCGACGGATCTTCGTCCGGCGAGTGAAGTTGGGATGCTCGAAACGTCAGATCGCAAGGCCGTGTTGCACCGTGAAGGGAGTGTTTGAGGGCGCGAGAGTCGGTGTATGTGGTGGTGGTAAGCCCATTTCGTCCGGTGAGCCAGGTCTTGAAGCTTGAGGGTCAGTGGTGCTGATGAGTCCGTTTCGTCGTTCCGCAATAGATCGTCATCCCGTGAGCGACGTTATAGGTGGAGTGTACACGGCTGTGTTGGAATATGAGGTCAGAGCTGTTCTGGCGAGATAGATGATTGCAAACTCACCGTGCTGCCTTGATCGGAGATACGTCCGCAGTTGTCGATTTCGTCGTTCCGCAATGGATCGTCTTCCGGCGAGCGAGGTCATCTTTAACTGGACGTAGGTGAGTACTTATCAACGTTAGATGTCAGGCACCGTTTACTCACCTCACTTACTCCTTGCAGATCTCACTTCGGCGCGGTCGTCCTTATGTGAAGTGATGGGTAAGTTGGATGGAAGATGTGAGAGCGAGAGAGAACAATACGCACATCGTCCGTCAAATACGTCCTGCCGTTGCTCCTTGCAGCCCATTCGTCGTTCCGCAACGGATCGCCGTCCGGCGAGCGAGGTGTGATGGGCAGTCGTTTGTTGAAGACCCGCGGGCTTGAGGGGCGAGTCTTCGCCGCTGGTGTTGACGAGGCCTCGTGGCGATACCGCCGTGGGTCTGCGTCCCGTGAGCGGACGACCGTCCTAGCAATCTAACGGGCTCTAGAGGCGAGGGTCGTCCGTGGTGGTAAGGTGATTTGGTCGTTCCGCGATGGATCGTCGTCCGGCGAGCAAGGTCCCGAGGGCTCTCGTACTGGGAACTCTGTCGAGGTAAGCAAGTGTTGATCTTGGATGCTAGCAGCTGTATACTCACCCGTTCTGCGCAGATCGCACTCTCGTCTAACCTCACGACGCCTCCCCCACCAGCGCACTACTTCAGACCATTTGTCGCTCTACGATGCATCGTTGTCCTGTGAACACGAGAGATACAAAGTCAGCATTCATTTTGCATTTCGAAAGTTAATGAGCGTGTACTCACCCTCTTGGTGTTTATTGCGCCCTCGCTGCTTTTCCACGCGTCGTCTTGATGCTCAAAGTCCAACTCCGATCGCCAAAGTTATTGCTGAGCCATTTGTCGTGCCGCGATGGATCGTCGTCCGGTGAGCAAGCACTGGAGTGAGAGTTGAATTCGAGTTGACAACCGTCCGGATACTCTAGTGCTCACTCTTTGCAGTTCTCTTGGTGAATGTCCAATGCCAGCCGTCTTCGAGGGTAATGAGGTTGATAAGTCGAAGGCAGATGTGTGAGAGTCTGTGAGAGTGGGAGGCGATGGTGGCGGTACGTGAGAGAGAGAAGTGGGCGCCTGATACGGAACGCGAGAATGAGCGAAAGCACGGAGCACAGTCGACTGATCAGTGGAAGGGAGGCTAGGGAGGACGTAGTGTACTTTAGCGTGAAAACATAGCACTATCTCCAACAATTAACTCAGATTGCTTTGGACCTTCATGACGGCGAAGCTATGACGGCGCGATCCACGACTGACGCCCGCGCACAGACCCGACACAGCGGGATGTCACGAACGTCACGCGTTGTGCGGGGTTGTAGCGCCTTCGAGTGGTGGTGGCTGCTCTTGTCGGCCAACTCTCATGTTGTTCTCAAGTATATACCCATCTCAACACACTTCACTCGTTTAACATCAAGCTCTCACCGCTGCAACTCTCAAATACGCTATTTACGACCCTCACCAAGGATAATAACCTATGGCCGAAGCTGTTTTCGACGAACACCCCTTGGGGGAATACTTTCGAGGTGCGGGCTGTAGCCATGGATGTATTTGGCTCAATAACTTATCACGGCATCTTGTAGAGTCGGGAGAAATCCAAGAAGTAATGCCAGGAAGCCATCCAGAGTACTCTGCCGAACCATCTGTGGAAGGCGTGCAACAGCATGCAGTAGGGTCGTTTGTGCTGCGTATTATAGAACAAGTTCAGGTGTGTGTTTGCATCGATATCTTACTTTATTCAAATCTCCCTCGAGAAACATTCGAGTCTAGCTACACGCCGGTGCTCTTCTCACAACTCTCACCAGCCGCAGGCCCTACCACCAGAGTTAAGACTGCTGGCACAGGCTTGAATCATCCCTTGATAAATTGCTCAATTGTCGTACTGACTACAAGGTTATCGCAGATACTTGGTAACTTATTGTTCCCATCCACTTCCCCCAATACTACAACTGCCTTTGCCGAACGCTTCAAATACGATGTCATCTCATCCTCTCTACTGTCAACATCACTCGCCGCAAGTCCTCAGCCCGGTCGACGGTCCTTCATCTCAGAATTACCTGGCCAGCTCCGTTCGACATCTGCCGGCGACCACTCACGGACCTCTAGCGCCTCTGTGGACCCTAACGACAACGACTATTTTAGCCAGAAGCACTACGGACACGCGAATGACACAGGAGACATTCGCGCCGTCGTGGCAATCATTTCCGCCGCAGTCCTAGCCTTCTCGGCAGGGTACGAAATGCTGTCGATGTTACTGGTCGCTATGTCCCTCTT
>JAXQKB010000346.1:0-11945 GCA_037042295.1 Irpex sp. Y119-03 | reverse complement strand
CCACGTGGTGTGCCTCAACGCGCCCGCTTTGTCACTGTGCGCGTAGTTCTTGCCCATTATGGCATGCTTCGGGCGCTGTACTCACGTGTACGCCCGACGTTGACATTTCTACCAGCTAACTGCCCGATTAGGAAGTGTCCCAAAGGTACTTATCCTAGCGTATCTGTCTTCTGTATATGTCGTTTCGCCTGATGTATCTATCTATGATATCATTTATATAACTATTAACTGGGCTATCTGATTCGGTAATGAAGAGCCGAGCCAATCTCTTCTCCGTTTAAGGCGGTGTGGTACAACTGAGGCTGTTTTCCTTTTCGGGGCAGTTCTATACTACGCATCGCTCTTTTCCCGACTTTATCCGATGCTCTGAGCCTTCTATCCCACACCACTTAGCGACTCTTTGCGATTTCAGCCGTACAGCTGCATTTTATCACATGAACAGACGCTGACGTTCGAAAGTCTTAATTGCCTATTGTGGTAGGTGATCAATCTCTCGGCGCTCATCACTCTTTCTAGGTTCCGCTCACTTTCTTACTCTTAATGGAGCGCAAAGTCGAATAGTTATATACATACCATATACGCCAGATGTGAGTTTTTAACCGGGTCGAAAGAACCGTCCGTCGCTTACCTTTATAGAAGGTGTCAACCTTGTTGACGGCAACAAAACGTGGGAGTTGATGCCACGGTTTTGCTTCCACGATGCAGCAACTACAGCCATCTAAGACGACAACCACGACGACGACGGCCCAAAAATTCACGACAAGCCACTAGTACAGGCAGATACGGCAAGTACACAACGACATTTACATTGAACGGTATGCTACAAGACCTGGTTAAGTAGCACAAGAACGCCACCGACTACTGCTTGCGCGCTCGCTTACGTGGCTTTGGACGGCTCGATGTGGCTTGTACGCTGCTGCTCGTACCCTCTCCAAGGTCGTCGCTCTCATCGTCCTCCTCGCCACTGTTAACGCCATCCTCCTCGACACGAGTACTACCTCCGTTGCGGCAGTCTGAGCGTACCTTGCGTACGTGCTTGGGTGGTATAATCCCCGCTGCTCTTTCCGCAGCGGTCTTGTCGCGTCGCCTTTTCATCTGGGCGTTATTAGTGATTCTAACGAACTTGCACTCGTCGTTTACTAAGGCATCTCGCAGCACTTCAAGCGGCCCTATACTGTCGCTAAGCTCGCTTGTAGGGGCAAACTTGATGCCGGTGGGCCATCCAACGATGTCGATCTCGTACTTATCAACAATCATTTCTTGGAAGCTTTTGTACTGCATCCGTATGTTGTCTCTCCCGGTTATCGCGTCTGGTAAATGTGCTCAATAACAGATTTCATAGATAAAATCCTTCACTTACTCAGCTTTTCCTGGATGCTGTCCCGGATTTCGGTCTTGAGCTTCGAAGCCTTGTCCTTGGCGGTGGTATGGAGCATGGCTGCGATCATGGTATCAGGTTAGTTTCTTGGCTTCGAGCAGGAGATGTCCAGAACTGACTGTGAGCCCGTCCTTTCTTAAGCGCAATCGCGAAGGCCTCCAGTTGCGCCCCTAACTCTGCTGTATCCCATTTTCTCACCGCGATTTCTAGATACCTCTCGAGATCGGACGAAGTAAAGAACCACTGCGGTCTGGCGGAGAACCTCGTCGAATTGCGAACGATGCAAAGCATTGCCTCAATCCCAACACGGTTGTTGAGGCCAAGTAGCTGGTGTACAAGGTGAGTTTTTTATCCTAACAGTTCGTATTCGCAGTCTACGCACCAACTCAGTAATCTTTTCAGTGGTATGGACCATATCCTGCATGCTACCACGTCGTGAATCGCGAGGCGCCGTCTTCCGATCGCGCAGATGCTGCCTGTATATCTTCAGGCACTCTTCTTTCTCTTCCTTGGTAAGCGCGTCGTATTCATGCCTATATTCTTTTTGAACCACCGCGAGGGGTACGCGTTCCGCATCCGGTGGCAAACCTGGTCTGAATGTAAGTATAGCTTCCAGTTTGGCATCGCATTGGTCACTGACTATCGTTTACAGCCGCACACTTGCAGTGAGACCATGCGTTCCAAATATTGGGCGCATATTCCTTCAAGTACTCCGCACCTCCATTGAAGACGAGGCGCTCAACGTAATCAAGCCTCTTATTATGGTCTGCGGCAAGTTTGACCATGCCCATCTTCATCGTCTGCATGAACTCATAGAAGGCCTCGTCGAATAGCTCCTTCTTCCCCTCGCGCTCTTTCGCCTTCGCATACTCCTCGGACCACGTCGCTTTTCCCTTGTTTGCTTTGGTGACTGGAGGCGCTTGCGCTTGCGCTGGATCTTCGGACCCTTCGAACCCTTTGGGAGATTCGACAGAAGCTTCGGGACCAGTACCGTGTACCTGTACAGGGGACGGCGTTTCCGAGTCGCGCTCGATGTGGTGGAGACCTGGTAGGTCCAGTATGCTCGCCGAGTGTGGTAGACTCGAATAGCTCGAAGTCTCGGACAGCATGCCCGTTGTTGCAAACGGTGCATGGTCAATTGGTGCAGCCGCCATTCCAAGGGGGTTTTCGAAGGATGCTGGCCCTCCGTAATGACCGTCGAAACCTGGATAGGGGTTTCCGGCCGTGAACGGCCTGAAGTCGATGGGCTCGCTGGGATTCATAGGTGGCAGTCTTCCGTCACCGCCATGCTCTCCGGCCATGCGTGCGAGGGTCAAATGCACGAGGGGATCATCGAGGAAGCGGTACGGGTCCGGGCTAGGTAGAGATGTGGGGGCGGCTGCTGAGCGAGGGGAAGCGAGCGAAACTAATTCGCTTATCGAAGGTAGTATCGGTGGGGGGTTGTCGTTATCCATCCCGTAGCTATCCTACACACTGGCCGCCTGGTTGTACGTACGCACTGCCAGGATCGGAGCCTCTCGCGGCGGAGGGATCGAAATAAAATAATTCACATCACGTGTGCGCCTTCTCTTTTAGGAATACTGTTTTGGTAGCTAGCCGCATATAGACAGATCATGTACATCCAAAGCTCTCGTAATAGTAGTACTGAAGACAGGTGTCTACGTTGAAATCCAACCCGCAGTCCACATGCATAGCTTTCACTAACTCGCGAGCATCATCCGGTTCAACCCCATTCTTCAATAATATAGTATACCACTTCTTGTGTTCTGAGTCGCCAAAAAAACCCCTAACCTCGGGCAACATAAGGTGGTCTCGCCACAGCATACGACGGTCAATTACCTCCTCTGACGCCTTACCAAACGGCCGAATATCCTCCCACGGCGGAGAAGTTCTTATCTGAATTTCGTGACGAGGGGGTGACGATCCTGGCCGAGACAGCTCGATCAGCCTGCGGAGTGGGGTATCAAGCAACGAATCATCGAATGGTGAAGTCTCTTTACGTTCGGGCTCCTTCTTGACACATGACGGCGTGCCAGCGTGCCTTTGACTTGTCGGCAGCGCACTCGACTCCAACTTTCGTGAACTTGAACCTTCACTCGATGGCACCTCCCGCTGTACTGATGACGACGCTTCCGAACGTTCTGTCCAACCTTCCCTCCCGTCCTGGAAACTAGGCATGAGCGTACAAGAAAGGCGGCGTACGACAGTCCCTTACCGTTGCCCTCATCCTCAGCCTATCATCCATGTCCGAGTCGGACTCGAAACCATCAAGCGCATACTGTGCGTCGTCATGCAGCTTCCAAAGCCGGTCTATGAGCTTGTCTCGAGTGGTAAGCCGTCTCTTGAGGATTACGATACGTGAGTGGTTGCGCGCGAGCAGTTGCGTGTGGTCGTCGTATTGGTCCTGGAGGACGTCGTGATCGGCTTGCAGTTCGTCGTATTTGACTTGCAGCTTCTCGAACGCAGCTTGCAGTTCATTGTACGCCGCCTGCAGGCTCTTGTGCGAGTTTGATGATCCAGGTACCTTGTCGGTCGTTGGTGAGTGGAGTTGGTTGGATTTGGCACTGCTGCCCGTACTGCCAGGATGGAAATGCGCGATTGCTTTCTCGATCGCACCGACAGGTCGACCGGGTAACTTATAGATAGAGCTACCTTCAGCAAGGGGAGGACGGAGAAGTGGAGGTGGATCATCCCAGTTGTATGGCTTGAGAGCTGGGCGGAACTTCCTGGTCCCAACTCCGATGGTTTTTTGACCCAACTTCACACCTGCGAGCATGCTCAAGTGGTAAGTTCTTCTGAGTAAAATAGGATCCACGCCTGAACCGTAACTCACCAATGTTTGCCATAGCTTTCTCCCACCGTAGCGCTGCCGGAACCCCAACACCTTCTATGAACAACTGCACGAGACGCGAAATTGCAATCTCTCCTCCCGGTATGTCGGTCGGTATGAATGGTGTCAGATATACGTCCACCTTCATATTTTCGGGAGATACAGGCACCCCCGGCTGCATGTTGCCGTCGATGTGCAGCATAACGGTAGCCCCGCCAGATACACGGTCAAGTGCAGTAAGCTGTAGCCACATGTTATTTAATGTTCTTCGAGCACTGACAGTCGTTGAGCAGCTCACTTACCATATCCGCCGTATGCCATAACAGACGATGGCGTACCCCCTTCCGCTCCTCCGACGTCGATGTTGACCTTCGGGTCTCGAGAAAGTCACTGTGGAACCCGTTGGTCGGCCAGTCTTGTTTTCCGTCAGATGCCATGCCTCCTGCTATCCATGCTGTACTGGCCGCAGAATATCGGGTGGGGAACCTCTGTTGAAGATCGTGGTCGAAACGATAAGTTTTATGAAACTCGATTACGCTGTTGACACCTTTTGGTGAGAAATCCCGCCTTGCACTTAACCTCTCCTCTGCAGCTGCCTGCTCGGGGTCGAGCTTGACCTGAACACCACGCCGCGACATGTTGGAACGGCGAAGAGAAGCGAGGAGCACGAATAGTGTTGCCCACTTCTGAACTCATGCCCAACAAATCACGACTCGGTGCTGTTAAGAGGGGATCAAGTATTCTATGACGGCCTCTGATTAGAGGGCGAAACGGTGGTAGGCCGCACCCATGAATATCCCCCTGAATATCTCCAGTCAGCTCTGCGCTTTGGTCTGAAACGCGCTCGAGTTCATTGGCGTCAAAGCTATCCAAGGCTCTCGTCACTGTGTGCCGCCAGTGCGCTCGTCGTCTGATCGCATCAATTATTCGTTCTCGCTGCTCGCGCCTGCGCGCTCGCTGTTCAACACGATGGAACCAAATTTCAACTCGTTCGCGCTGTTCCCCTTCGATTCATTTCATTCTTTTTCGTAAGGTAGGGTATTCCAGCTCGTAGAATACGATTCCGATGTCGTTATATTTATCTGACCACTAGATCTGACTATGTAACCTAGATCTTGCCTGGCCACAACCATGTATACTCAATGTATTCATAAGTATGTGAGCTATACTCTCGCAAACTTACAACATTACTGACTGAGATGTATATAACGTATTCTGACTCGTTGCCCGGCGTTGGATGCATTCCTACGACTTCAATGCGTGACAGCATCATATGTGTAGGTAGTGTACTATAGCACATTCATCCGTGCACCTAGCAGTAGTATATATATGGCATACTTGTATGACATCCTTACAGATATATTTACATGTTTTACATTGTTTGTTTGTCTACTTCCTCGCCTACAATATACGTGTTTTCGCTTCAGACTGCAATCTACCTATAACTCATCCCGACATAATGCGCCGGCCGCATAACCTGACGGAAACTACGGTGTAATTTAGTTCATATGCTGTATAATGTATGTGCGAGACAATTTGAGCCCGCCGGCACTACTTGCGATGTTATGGATCGGCAAAGTCTGAGACTGGTGAGATTGTGCTGTTTTCTACCGGAATCGAGCTGTATAAGTTGCTACACTTGTCCAATTAAAAATGTAAGCCCGGAATCGTGTTCTACGCCTCTGAAAACCCCTACTAGTCACATTAACTAAGCGGGAAACATCGTTTCTAAATTGAGAACCAGGGACGACCGGAGGGACGAGCTCAAAGTAATGGAATGAAACCTCGATTCGCGTTCAATCCATGCACTTCTCACATCTCTCTAACACTTCCTGCAGTACCCCCCTCCACTAACATCAAGATACCCTTGCGTAAAGTAATAGCTAAGGGTTTTCATATGCGTAGAACACGATTCCGGGCTTATATTTTCGATCCGACAAGTGTAGCAACTTACACAGCTCGATTCTGGCCCAAAACAGTTCAATCTTATCAGTCTCAGACTTCGTCGACCCATAACATCACAAGTAATGCCGGCGGGCTCAAATCATCGCGCACACATGTTATACAATATATCAACTAAATTATGTCGTAGTTTATGTCACATTATGTGGCCGGCGCATCATGTCGGGATGAGTTATAGGCGAATCGAGGCTTGAAGCGAAAGTAAGTGTGTTGCAGGTGATTTCACCACTGCAGAAATCTTGTAAAATGCAATTATATATCTAGTAGTATGGTTTAAGCATTTCCAGTATATACTTGACCAGTAGTTACGACGCCAAAGATGTAATGGCACTCGATATCTAGGTATATAGCTGTTACGAATACAAGTTATACGAGTGCGTTTAACACAGTGCGACGAGTCATAATATGCTGTATACACCTCAGTCAGTAATGTTGTAAGTTTACGAGAGGATAGCTCACATACTTATGAATACATTGAGTATACATGGTTGTGGCCAGGCAAGATCTAGGTTACATAGTCAGATCTAGTGGTCAGATAAATATAAAGACGTCAGAATCGTATTCTACGAACTGGACTATCCTACTTTACCAAAAAAAATGAAGTGAATCGAAGGGGAACAACGCGAACGAGTTGAAATTTGACTCCATCGTGTTAGACAGCGAGCGCGCAGGCGCGAGCAGCGAGAACGAATAATTGATGCGATCAGACGACGAGCGCACTGGCGGCACACAGTGACGAGAGCCTTGGACAGCTTTGATGCCAATGAACTCGATGCGCGCTTCAGATCAAGGCGCAGAGCTGATTGGAGATATTCAGGGGGATATTCATGGGTGCGGCCTACCACCGTTTCGCCCTCTAATCAGAGGCTGTCATAGGATGCTTGATCCTCTCTCAATAGCACGCACTAGACAGACTCAGCAGGGATCCCAGATCAGAGTGTATAGATACAATACATTAAGTGTCAATCAGCTCTAAGCGGTCAAGGAAGCCAACTATCTCCTCTGCCTCCTCGGTATCATTGGGGGGCAGAACAACATCGTCGTTGTCTTCGTCGTCATCAACGTCTACCCAGTCCGATTGAGCGACTTCAACGTTGAGAGTTGTCATCCATGCAGGACGAGAGATAGCATTAGCAGTGGGATCTCGTTGTACCCCCTCGCGTACACCAACTTTCAGCTCGCCTGTGAAGCCCTTTAGACCTGCGACTTGCTTCAGTCGTCGAGCCAAACGTGTATTGACACGGTCGCGATCCTCCCATCGCGAAGATAATTCTTCCGCCAAAGTCGGGTCGACGGCCTTGGCTCGTGCAATGGCCTGCTGATACTCGACATGCTCATCATACATCCATGTCAGTAGTCTTCGAATCTCCGTGTTGCAACGCACGAGCTCCTCTTCAGCACGTTGTACATTGAAATGTAGTCGGGTCGCCTCACGATGTATTGGATCGGCCCACTTGAGCTGTCGGATGTCTTGCCGAGCATCTCGTAGCAGATCGAAATCGCCTACGGAGGACAGAGTTACCAGCTCTTCCCATCGCAGCTTCGGACGTGGTGGGGTGAGGAGAACCGCCTGCCTGTTATAATCATCTAGTGCCTTGCGTATAGCGTCCGCGCGAGTGCGTAATGCTTGGCCGATTTTCTCGCGAAGCTTATACGCTTATGATAAGGTAGTTCCAGTGTTAGTCTTCATATAACCACGCCATCATACAACGTTCGTACCTATGTTTCCGGTACTGATCTTCGCTAGCTCCAGTATGCGTTGAACGACTAACCGTTCGAGCTTATCCAGTGCCATCCGATACTTACGCATCGCTAACTCGGACGCTGCTTCACGGTAAGCGTCATCGGTCGGCGTCCAACGCTCCTCAATCGATAGCCTCTCCTCGAGAGCCGCAACGTGATTCGATGCTTCTTCCAGTTTCCGCCAGGCATGTCGATATCGATTTTTGACGGCAGTGATAGCGGCACCACGTATCTGCTTCGCGGCCATGTTGAGGCCAAGCTGGCTCTGCTCCGCACTCGCCAACGCAGCTCGCGACCTACACAGTCAGCTAAGGCCGCTCGAAAACAGTTTATGAGCAGTTTAACTTACTCTGCTTCCTCGAGATCCTGAAGGGCCATCAGATACTCAATGCGTAACGAAGTTTGCTCTGGCTCCTTCTTGAGTCCCTCCAAATACGCTTTCTCGTCCTTCAGAAATTTGACGTAGTCAGCGGATGTCGTTTGCAGCTTTGCTGAGAGTGTTCGGAGAGCAGCTCCGTCCTTGCGAATAATGGACAGTGCTTGCTTATAGTTATTGAGAATAAATGTTCCTAGTAGTCTAACATGTCAAACGGTGACACAAAAAATTGCATTAGAACTGACGCACCAGAATCGGCGTACTTGTCGAGGCTGCGAAAGGCCCAGTGTTGCTCAATCGCCTGATGGCGGTGAAAGGCGGTGGCTAGTCGTGTCCCCGAAGCAAGCATGTTGGAGTCACGGAAAGCACGCTCACAGCCCTCGAAATCTTCCTTACCGGCCCCTTCAATATACATGGGGTGCCAGTCAAGTTGGCATAAACGGTTGTGTTGGTGACCATGGAATGCGGGGACGATCAGGCGGAGACGCTGGTTAAGCGCCCTATCGCGGAGAGAGCTGGTGAGTACTGTCTTCCACGTATCGCACCCCACGTCATACGCAAGCCCAATATCATTCCCGAATACAGTCATCAACTTATCGATGACTGATAATGCGTACTTCCGTCTGTAGATATGAATGCTTTCATCAGTGGTGTATCTTGCATATGGACGTCTATGGACATGTGAACGTACAGTTCGCCGCTGCGGATCATGTCGCAGAATACCAAGGGATGTCCATGCCGACAGAAGGATGCGAAAACGCCTGTTGTATGGAACAAGGCGAAGGCACGCTTGCGCTCTTCCGGTGCGGCGGCCTTCCATTTCTCTACACAACCGTCCGTCGACAATAGACGAACTGAGGACTGGTCATCTTCCCCAGCAGCGTTGACAGGAGGTGCCTATAAAGACGGTCTGTATACAAACATGCGGAATGACAAAAAGCAAACGTACCTTGACAGGCCGGGAAGACACTTCGTCTTTGAACACGTCAACTTCATCGGGAGAAAGAAACATGTCTTTGATCCGATGTGTCCGGTTGTCCTGACGAGTAGCCCCACAACGCACACTCGAGTCAACGAGTTTCAGTGAGTTATTCCCGTCCATAGAGCCGAGGAACGCGATCTTCAGTTTCGCTTCATCACTCAGTTTGTACATACACGGCGGGCAGACATGGCGAAGCCTGTACTCGGGTGTGTCCCGCTTCATGATAATGTTTACGCGAGTGTCGATACGGTGCAAAATCTCCAAGTATACGTCGAACGCGGCTGAGAATTGGTGCACAATCCCACGTTCAAAAGGTTGCTATGCAATGATCGCAGTCAGTAAACGAGATAACGGGGCTCTAGATTAATCATACATGGTGTAGATGGCATAGCGCTTGGACCTGTGCATAGATGCTCAATTTAGGGCATACTCGGTGGAGTTGCCTGTAAGCTTCAAGAGCACGGAATGTGATGGCGGTGTTCGGGTGTAGCGGGGCTGTTCCAAGGTACCCTCGCGATACAAGGGCAATATTCGGGCCTTTATCGTCTGCAGCACACGCCAATGACAGCGTGGAAAGGTCTGATAGTTGTGACATCAGAAAGGTATGCCGGCAGACGTGTACGCAAAGGCTCACCGAAGAAGTCAATCGCTCGAATGGTAAGAGTTTTCCCACCAACGTGAGATGTCTCAGGGCCTGACGGAGCGACTCGTCCATGCCTCCACGACAGATAGGCATCGACCAGGTCTTCCATTTGTTCATTCCATGCAAGGTTTTGCAAGTGAATGCGATCGTGACGCGTTCGCGCTTCGTACCGTTTGCTGGAGCCTGGGTTAGTGCAATCACAATGACATAGAAGATAAAGAACTTACGGGCCAGCACTTAATTGATCGAGGATGTCTTGACATATTGCTAGTTCCCCACCGGCGCCGGACTCCACTGTACCCTCCTCGCCCGCAGGCATGTTGAATATGATGTCGAACGGCCTGTCATCGTCTGTTTCATCCATGTCTTGGTTAGCGAAATCATCGCCGTGCAACATGGCACGTTGTTCGCTACTGAGGCCTTACGGGAATTGAGAATAGATTGCTGTGAGACTCAGGATGTGGTTGGAGAGTGGTCGGGCTTACCGTTTAACCGTTCCCGAATTTCGGCCTCCTTTTGAGCCTTTTGAGCCGCAGAGAGGTTCAAGTTTCGCTTAGGTTGCTTGACAGACCGTCCAAAGTGGCCGACACGAACATTGACGGACGAGGATAAACCACCGCTTGCGCGCGGACGTTTTCCAGACATGAGTCGTCAATATATTGCGTATCTACATATACACATAAGCAGAATGCTGCGCAACACTGGTAGAAGTCACCTCTCACTGTAATAACACGGTATATGGTCAGTCGTTTGAAGGACGCGAGTACAGCGCTAACGGAAACAAGCGTCTTGATAAAAGCGACGTGAATATTTCCAGAAATGGTCAATTTGCCAAAAAGGGCAAGCGATTCACAACTCACGCCTCGGAACATGCCGAAAGTCACAAGGGATTGGTCGAAGCAGCGTGCAGCAACTACATAGGGTTGTATTCATGGAGTAAGTGCAAAATATTATAGATATACAATATCAATTCGCGAGCAAGTACCACATACGGGTTGCCCGTACAATCAGTACTTACGTGTAAACGCAGCGTTATGAATGCAAAAAACGGGCTAAAACTCCTTCCAGGCCCACAAAGTCACTATCCAGTGCATACTAGAGAGCGACTGAAACTCATCACCGGGCGAGCATGATAATATTATGGCCTCCAGGGTTGCTCTTCCGAAGTTTGACAGCACTGAATAAGCATTCCGATCGTTCCAGGGAGCACGTGAGTCAGTGACACGGCGGTCTCTACATTGAAAAGTATAAATCGAAGGAGATCACTATAAGTACAAACATTAAACAAAACCACGTGGACGAACTGAGACGAAATAAAGAGGAAAGGTTAGGTAAGCAGCCTATGTAAGCACTTCCCAATCGGGTAATTAACTGGGAGAAACGTCGCGCGTAAGTACGGCATATGAGACCTACTATAAAGGGTAAGAGGTACGCTCACGACGACCAAGCAGGCATGCTAAACTGGCACATGATTCTGTACTGTGTACAAGGCTGGGTGGGTAGGATTTCCCAATCGGGCAGTTAGCTGGTAGAAATGTCAACGTCGGGCGTACACGTGAGTAGAGCGCCCGAAGCATGCCATAATGGGCAAGAACTACGCGCACAGTGACAAAGCGGGCGCGTTGAGGCACACCACGTGGCTCTGTGCTGTGTACGAGGCTGGGTGAGGAGGACTTCCCAATCGGGCAGTTAGCTGGGGAGAAACGTCAGCGCGTGAGTACGGCGTCTTGTGGCCACGAGCGCTCTGCCGCTTCCCGACATCGAGGATTTCTCAGGATCGCTGCGCCATACTCTTGTGTGTGAGACATGATTAGCAAGGGGTGACATAGTGTTCTCTACGACATAAAAGGTCTAAATACTGTCTCTCTGCGCTGTGAGGAATAAAAATCATTATCGGCTGGACTGTGACCAAGTGTGTGACTAACGTGACTAAAGTGACTGGGAACAGTGACGACTGATACGTGCTATAACGGGCATAAGCCACGAGGAGGATGACAAAGCAGGTGGATAAGGTACAGCAGGGCAGATAGC
>JAXQKB010000345.1:0-11655 GCA_037042295.1 Irpex sp. Y119-03 | reverse complement strand
TCCCATCAGCTGCATCACTTGCTCTCGAGAGTCGACTTGACATGACCTGAACTGACCCACAAGAATTGACCAGCCCCAATGGAACAGAAAATTGTAGTCGAGCTACAACACAGATGAACATGAGGACATTGGTTGTGTATACACGAGCAACTACAAACTACTCGATCCTCTCTGACCTGCCCTCATACCCCTCCCACTTACCCAACTCATCATTAATATCAAGCATCCTCGTCCCATAGAAAATATGTGCACTCGGCTTGACCAGCTCCCACCTCTCGATCTTTCCCTCTTCATCTCGCTTCAAATGCGCTCCCCAGATGCTAACTGTATTCTTCGCCGTATTATGCGAGGCGACACAAGCACCGCAAGTCTTACATCGGAAACGAGTCTTATGCGGGCGGTTGGCTATGGCGTATGCGTCCAGAAGTAAGAGGTGTCGAGCCTGGCCTACGACCACTGAGGATGGAGAAGAGGAGGTAACTGGAGAGTCGCGAGGGGTCCATGAAAAATGGGAGGCAGGGAAATGGACGGTGTGGACGAATGGACAGCCTAGATTTGTGCGTCCATGAGGCAGCTATGCGAAAACTGTGTGGCTCGGAGGCGAAGGATGTAGCGCACCTGAGAGACGTTGACAGTTCGTACAATGGCAGTACGCACTCAATAGCGGCTTGCTGGTTAATGTGTACCCAATCGCACCGCAAAAGCAGGAGCCTTGCAGTGGCGGATTGAGAGTCTCCGGGGAAGTCATGGATGTCGCCGCCGCCTTAGCCAGCCTTGATGCCTATTGACAATGTCAGAGGGACTCGATAACGATGTGATTGTAAGTGGGCCATTGTGGGAGGCTGAGAGTGTGTCTTCCGGTGATTCTTCCGTGTTAAATCACGAGTATTTGGCATGTTTAACCATAATGTTTGTATTTAATAAATGGTCAAATATGGGTCGATGGTGTAGTTGGTTATCACTTCTGTCTAACACACAGGCGGTCCTCAGTTCGAACCTGGGTCGACTCATGTTTTTTTTAGACTTTTTGCTTCATCCGTCATTCAACCAAAAGTTACAAAGAGAGTATACACATGAGCAGCTCATCTTATGCGATTGACTTTATACTAAGACGACTGTATGTATAATAAGGCCGGTAATCAACGTAGATATTAGGATAGAACATGGGGGTTCCATCTACGGTGTATGCACACATAGAGAATTCATACAGATCTATAAAGAAGATGAATATCCCGTGCATGTCCGAGTTAAATATGCTCGAAAATCTCACCGGAGGTTATACTTTGATGGGACAGCACGACCGCGTATGCTCCTTCCTGTGCGATGATGCAGGACGCGATAATAGCAGAGGTCAGATAGCGAGTCAATCCCCAGTGCTAGCATAGACGTGCTTGTATGTCAACGAACGTTTCTATTTTGGCCGTAATGACCGCATCCTTGCCTGCCTCAGGTGGATCAGGGGAAATTCGAATAGACTCGATCTTCGCGGTGTCGTGTGGCCAACCTGGATGTAGAGACGAGGCTCATTTTCAGCCCAGCACAGAGATGGTGATGCGTAGGAAAGTGACGTACCGCAGTGCCCATACAGCACCCAGAGCTGCGCTTAACATGACGGAAGAGAGTTCCAGTCTCATTGTGTAGAGGGGGAACTCTGCAGTGGGGATATTGGAACGCAGTGGACAATGGAGCTCCTCAGGGAGCTGAGCACGTGAGCAATTTGAAGTCAACGGTGCATATAAGTACTTATGTATGACCTGCGAATCTCATGCTGTCAAAGTAAGGTTCAGATGTGGACGTTGCGACTTCGAGGATGTGAAAGGTAAGTTGTTTAGAGTAGTCTCGTAGGCGTACCAAAGACGTCGTTTAAGGAGATACGGTAGTTATATGCAGAGCAATTAATGGGTGGGCGTGCTTCCATGGTCATCGGAGGCTCATGCTACTAGTAGCACTGGATCACTTGTCTCGATTGCTTCTAGCAGCAAGGTAAGAGCACGTCAAGCTGTGTTTCGAAATAGCAGAAAAAGGACTTACTGTTCCTTACATTACAGCTCTCCTTCGTTGGTCGACGTAAGAAATAAGTGCCAATACGAGCACTACTAGTATAGCAAGTTGCAGGCGCATCAATTGATGCGCTTCATCGATCGCCGATTTGGGAGCAGTCATATCGGCGCTTACACGCGTCATTTCAGGTCATTTCCTCTCTCCACAACCACCAGCATGCTTGTTCGAACTTTCATTTATTCCGCCAGGCGTATTCTGCCGACGCATTATCATCTTCGTGAACACTTCGGGCAGTGACGGGAAACAATCAGTGGCAACAAGTTCGATATGGGAATACTCATCTGCTCTCGGGTCAGCTCGACTTCTCGACCTAACAGAATGGCAGCTTGGCATCACCAGTATAGCGAACTCCATGCCAGAAACAGCAACTAGCACAGTACTACTCCAGTCCATTGCCGTCAAGTTGTTGCCTGAACTGTTTAGCCAGCAAACGATTGACAGCCAGTGCTTGCAGGGACACAGTTGATGTGAGCGAAAGGAGTAGGAGGTGGCGCGGACGGGTATGTGGCTCGGTGGCTAGACGAGCCGAGGGACGACTGGAATTGTCAATAGGCTACTCGCTGATGGAGACAGAGTGAGTGTATAATTTGAACGCGCTCACTCGAATGCTACGAATCAAAATGCTATTAATTGGCTTATACCAAGGAATATCAGCACCCCGGTGGTCTTCTGCCGACCATGGTTCGCCGGTTGTGCGGTCGTTCGTTAGGTGAGTGCATTTATGAACTTAATCGCACAACTTTTGAACATAGACATTGTTTAGAGAAGTCTGTAGTGAGCTCAGACGCTGGGGACGAGTAGCCAACTACCACTGTCACGTCCACTACCCCGTACTTCAGTGCACGTACGAGCGCTCTTGCGTTGTATATACGCCGGTACGCCTCCTCACAGTGAGTACAGCGCACTCCTATGCCTAAATGTGGTCAATCTGACACGACAGCCTACAGATTTCGTGAAGTTTTATGGCAGTTGACGAATTCGGGAAGAATCGTCGTAGACGACGATACTCCTTGACGTGCAGCTTCTGTGTTCCTGAAGATGTTGAGGAAGACGTGCATATCGATACACAACCAGGCCCAAGTACCTCACGCGTATATAACTACGGTCAGAATGTCGGTAGAAGAGCATCGACCAGCAAGGTCTTCTGAGTTCCCACTCATCTCATCTCCAGCATGTCGTCGACCTCTCACCAACGCTCCGCTATAACCGGCGTAGTCTTCTCTGGCTCTAAATTGCCGGAGTCGCAGACTTCGACCATCATCGGCAGCGAGCCCAGTAGCGCGAAGGGGTCGCCTGCACCGTCTATTCGCTATGACCAGGAGAAGGGTGAACGGATATACGAAGAGGACCTGGCAGCCTATCTCGTACCCGCACTTGAGAAGGGACGGAAGAATGCTTTGCTGAAGCCTCCTACGCCATGGATCAAGTTTAGGGTCTGGTATAATCCTTATCGAATGGTGAGTTGGAATCTCTTAACTCTGGTATTTTTACTCATATTGAAACGCAATTCTCATAGCTGTATTCACTCGCCTTCACCCTCAATATGATCGGAATAGTCGTTGCAGCTTGTGGGAAATTTCCTTATGCAGAAAAGCATGGAGCCGCAATGGCTTTGGGAAACATTACTGCCTCCGTCGCTTGCCGTAACGAGTTCTTCATTCGATATTTCCTGTACTGGCCTCTCGTCCATGCGTTCCAAAAGGTCGGCTGTTCTTGAGATTCATCACCCATAAAACTTTCTACTAATAACTGTTTTCTCTAGTGGTCACCACTCCCCGTCCGTATCTTCCTTACTGGTCTTCTTCAACATCTCGGTGGTATCCACTCTGGTTGTGCTACCTCTGGTATCGCATGGTTCATCTACACAGTCGTACGCACTTTCCAGCATCGTAGTGTCAACCATACTCCACCTGCGGTCCTCGCGTGGGGCGTCCTCGGCGTAGTAGTTACGGTTGTGACCATGATCGCCGCTGCACCTTGGATTCGTGCTCATCACCACAAGTTAGTATTCTTGCTCAGCCGCTCTCATAACTATCATTCTAACATTCTCTCAACTGTTCAGCTTCTTCGAACGTCACCATCGCTTTGCTGGATGGCTCTCAGTCGTCTTCGTCTGGATCTTCGTGTGCCTGGCTGACAGTTTACGTCCTGATGGCACATTCACCACGGAAGGACGTCATCCGGTCAAGACTCAGGAGTTTTGGTATGCACTTTCCATCACCGTCCTCATCGCTATCCCGTGGACAACGATTCGTAAGGTGCCTGTTGAGATCACAACTGTATGTTCTTTCCTCTATGAGCTTATTCAATCCACTCATAAACCATGTCTCGCAGCCCTCTCCTCGCGTCGCTGTTATCAAGTTCCAGAAGGGTATCCAGCAAGGTCTGTTAGGCCGAATCAGCCGTACCGCTACCATGGAGTATCATGGGTTCGGTATCATCTCTGAAGGCATCGAGAGCAACACGCACTACATCATCGCCGGCGTGCAAGGCGACTGGACTCGCGGTCTTGTGTCAGACCCACCTGCCCACCTGTGGACTCGTGAGATGAAGGTTAGCACTCCCTTTTGTCTCGCATTGCGTTCTTTCTCACCTCATTGTTATGCCTGTTACTTTTGCATTTTTAGTTTGCCGGTCTTCCGTACCTCGCCCACTTCTTCCGCCGTGGCATTGCCATCTGCACTGGCTCTGGCATCGGCGCTGTCCTTTCCACTTGCGTGCAGCTCGATAACTGGTTCCTCATCTGGATCGGCTCTGACATGGAGAAGACCTTCGGACCTGTACTCTTTGACATGATCCATCGCACGATCCCCAAGGAGAGATACATCTTGTACGACACTAAGAAGGAAGGCAGAAGACCCGACACGATGAAGATGCTGAAGGATGTTTACGTCGCATTCAAAGCCGAGGGTGAGTCCAGAGATAAATCAATCGCTGACATCTACTCACATGAATGTAACCCCTGTAGTGGTCCTGATTACCTCTAACCCCGCTGGTAATGCAGAGCTTATGGCGGGATGCAAGGAGAACGACATGCACGCTTTCGGCCCTCTCTGGGATTCATAAACGACTCGTATACTATCGAATCCCTACACTTGCACAGATGGCTCGCGATCCATTACACTGTCTGGTTTGCCATACCGCACACGATTCTCTTCTAGAAACACAACGCACTTCCACTTCTCACTCACTTCCCACATCATCACTCTCTCCCTTCCATGACATAGAACTTCCCAATCATCCATTTTCTTATGCATCCATCACACAGTTATCTCCTCCATCCTATTTTCTTCTCGGGTTTCCTCAGGTAGACTCACGTATCCTGTAACGGGTGTTTAGTATCTCACCAATCTCGACGAACTCTTACAATTATCCTTGCTTGTGCATGCAATGAATCTCGTTGCCACCACTCCTCCGTGCGTGCCAAATACATATACTATGAAACTGCTTGAACCATAGACATTCTAGTTTCAATTCTGGTTTCGCAACTACAAAACCTGAGGTAAAGCGGCGTACTCCATAACATAAGTACACGCAACGCATTTCCACTTATGTCCACGTGACCGTGTGCCGAAATGTTGCCGGCTGGGATAGCGCTCGTGCGACTGTTTATGGTGGACGTTGTTGCTCGCTCTTACCGTGACTACGTGAAATTGTTAAGTCTCCCTAATTTCATCTGCTTGTTCTCTGAAGCTTTTTTTCTGATTATCTACCGTGTCTCTCTAGCAGAACTCAGCCAGTCTTTGATGTTCTCCGGTTCACTACAGGTCGGCCATGCTTTGAGCTGATGGTATTCTTCTATCTAATCCATGCCTTCGACGTCGTCCGGAGTACACTCGTCAATGAATCCTTGGTATAGTCTCGCCTTCTTACTTTCTATGGAAACGCCTCTAGCACCTGAACACAATTAGGAGACCAGGATCCCAGTACAGCAATGTCGGTTCCACAACACCCTTTGTATATCACACAAACTCTTTCACAGCACTTCGCAAGTGCAACCGACACTCTACACGTGACTCTAGCTCAATATATAGTATATTCATGGCCGCTGTACAGGATGAAGGCCCAACTCACACTCTCTCTTCCCCGTCGCGTCTGACATCCCCAGCGACCACAGTCTGCGATGCCTCCCGTTCGTGGTTCTGCTCCTGCATTTTCTGTGTTTAGCGGTGAGTAATGGCTTGTTTAGATGATACTATACTCGCTAAACGCTGTACCGCTATATAGTGTCTAACGCTCATCCCTATAATCAATCTTCTCCCTTCAGCACGCCGAAGAAGGTCAGGCAGTCGGAAACACCAGAATACCCCTACAGCGCGAGCACTCTACCGTCGCCTGCAACTCCAGGACGCCTACTTCACAAGCTACTAGAGAGTCCTGTTTGTCTTCGCAACGGCCGGCAGGCTGTGAAGATCTATGATGAGCAGCAGGCAGTCGATGGAAGGGTAGAGGCTCAGCATCTCGAACAAAACTCGGATAACATTTCTTCGTTCCATTTCTCTCCTATTCGACTTCACACTCCTCTTTTGGATCTGAAGTACGAGAAGCCTTCGACGCGTTTAAATGCGACACTGAACGCGCCTTTCGACGCGCCTGGGACCCCGGAGACCACACGTGATCGTAGCCCCAGGCTAGCGCCCGACTCTGAGGATGAAGATCGTGTCTCCCTCGAAACAGCACCTGAAGAACGCAACACCGAAGCACGCATCTATACCTCGACTGGCGGTGCAGACTTGGAGCCAAACCCGTTCTACAGTCCTCCTCGTTCCCCTCTGCCTCTGTCTTCCATTCTGAACGATGCTGCGCTCACGCTACTGCTTGATGACGAGCAAACTTCGGACGATCAAGCTGAGCAAGAGGGAAATACGCTCTCAACCAACGGGCTTGATTGGATGTACGCGAACGACATACGATCTACTGCCACACTCGAGGAGTTGCGCCTGCTTGATGTGCATCAGCTTGTCAAGCCTATGTTGGTCCCTAGACCTTCCCCTCCGTCTCCTATCATCGAGCATAATCAACTTGAAGACCTCGACGCGGCTATTCGTGACGGTGGTATTCACGGCGATCTGGATTATGACGCAGAGTCGTCTTCTCGCGCCATCGATACTGCTGCGCACGCGATAGCGCAAGCTTTATGGCCGAGCTATATGCTATCTGAGGTGCAGGAGCTCTTGCTTCGCAAGACCACAGAAGGAGACTACGAGGCGACAGTGTCTCCTGCCGATCTTCAACGTTGACTTCGCCCATGCCTCTTTTGACAGGCATTCCCTCGAGCACTTAGGGATCTCGCTGCGAGGTGGCTTATTACGCACATAATTTCTTTTATATTGTTATAAAGTCTCTAATTATCTATTTTTTCTGCTAGTAACAAGTTGAATACGTTCTTCTCGCACGTATTAGCAGTGCCCTTCATCTTTTCCAAATCTCTGTCTGTCATTGTCCTAATCAGCTGCATACGTGGTTTCCCTCCTGTCGTGATTTTCATCAAATATAGAATCTTCGTTTAATGCTGTGGCGCAAGGTGCTAGTGATCTTTGTATGGGCATCAAGCCGCAGGGCCTCAAGAATAAAGGGTCTACCTTGACTCGGAGCTTCAAAGCTTCATCGCTTCACCGCCCCAGGTCAATCTAATACCGGTCATTTGTTATCTCCCATATCTTATGCCATACTGCATGTCGGCGAGCTGCTATTCCGAGATCACTATCAGTACACAGTTACCGGCTGGGAACCTGATGTCAAGTGCACTTTTTTCGTTCTTTGTGGGGCGCTGGCAGTGAAGTACTTACCTTTCCTATGAAAGTCACCGAGAATGAGCGTGCTGTTTAATGTCAAATAATCGATCATGTCAGCGTTACCGTCACTAAGTACTCGACTGTATTATGACCAGCACTTGTGTCGCATTGGCAGGATACGGATGGTATTCTTGTTAGGAAATGCTCACCCTTGTGGCGTGGGAACATATTACTATACGTCTGAGCGCGTAATTTCAACACCATGATCCAAACCCAACTTGAACATGAGAAACGTCGACCCGGCGGGGAACACCTTGCTTCTATTCTTGCCATTTTGTTGAACCTCAGTGAAGCAGAAACAGCCTTACGTCATGGTTAAGGCCTAGCTGCATGGTGAGTTCGGACGGTCATTGGGACCGACAGGTTTGGCAAAAATTCGCCGTCAACCTGAACATTCTGCGACTCCGGGTTAGTAGACAGTTATTCTGCGGTGCTTCAAGCCAAGAGTTCACCGTGACAGCTGTAAATTGTTTCAACTTACTTCTTACAGGCGCATAGCATACTCATTCAACGAGGCCGCCAGGAAGGTGGCAAGAACTCCAACTCGGAGTAGTGACTGTGTGCCGTCATTGCGCACCCCAATTTCAGCTGCCATGGCATATATCAATATTAGTCGCCTCAATAGAAGCCCTCTCAACGTATATAAACCTCTCGTACCATCTCGGTGATATTATCTCCTCACACAAGTACACCCACGTCCACTAACTCTTGAATCGACTTCCTCTCTACTTATCAACCAAGGCCACGATGATCGAGAAAACAAGCACTATAACCGTGGCTCAGCTTCATCACGGCGATCCTCGTGCGCCCGACACACCCTCTGACTATATCCCCGGCCTTTACATCCTTGGCTCGACGTACGACGTCCTGAACGGCAAATATGCTGATTCTAAATCTGCCCTGCAGCAGGTCATCGACTGGGACAAGAGTTTGTTTTCCTTGATTTCCCTTGAAGTTAAAAAGACTTGTGTGTACTGATTGTATTTTGCAGGCGAGAGTCGAGTTCAGGAGTACGGTGGCAAGACCTACAGCATCCCCGACATCGTCAACTACACCAGCGACACGAACTCGGACTATAGGTCATCCTACGGCAAAAGCGTTACCGAGTACTCGGAAAGTCTCTCTGTCCACGCTGGCTTTGAGGCTAGCTTCCCCGGTTTCTCGGCTTCTGCGTCCGCGGACTACAGCGAGTCGCAGCGCGAGAATCTCTCGCATGCTTTCACTCGTGTCACGTATGTTGTGACAGAGTACGACTTGTCCCTTCCTCCAGTTTCTCAAGTCCAGAAGTACTTGAAATCGTGGTTCATGGACGACCTCGAGAACAGGGACCCCATTGACTTCTATAGGGAGTATGGCACCCATCTCCTTCGCTCGCTCACGATCGGTGGCCGGGCGATGTTTTTGACCTCTACCGATACTCGCACGTACAGCTCCTCGATGTCGATTGAGGCTGCCGCCCATATCTCAGCGTCATACCTCGTCGCATCGGGATCGATGGACTTGTCAACTGAGCAGAAGAAGGCAATGGAAAGCTTCAATGAGTCCAGCGAGACGGCGGTGGTGACCAGTAAGTTTATCACACATTGTCTTTTTTGACATTTATTCACTCGTTGTTTCTACTAGGGGGCGGTGACGCACGTTATGGTAATGAAGAGTTTCTGAAGAACGTCGAAGCGTGGGCGGCTTCCGTTAGAGACTTTCCTGAGTGCGTTTTGTCTGCATTTATATATCTTAATATGATGTGCTAACGTCGAGCCAGGTTCATCGACTTCGGATCGCTGCCCTGTTTTGTCGCGTTGTCTGAGCTCGCCTCCACCGAGGCACGCCGTAAGATCCTCCGGGAAGGCTACGCTAAATACGTGAACATCTATTCGAAGGACTTGGAGCTTCCCGGCCCGTACTTGAGGATCCGTACAACGAATGATTACGACGAGAGCATGGAAGCATACCTAACTACTAAAGAGAATGGGGCTTTTATCACTGCGAAATTCCCCACCAGTAAGTCACCACTTCTAATCCCTAGGTATATGTTCTTATTCGATGTATAGATCGTACTAACGAGTGGTACACGGTGTCGCCTGGTCTTGGAGGCTACCCAGCTACCATCTCATCAGAGCTCGTCCCTGGAGCCCTCGCTCCAGTCAAGTGGGAGCCAGCTTTCGTTGGCTCATGCCATGGAGGTAACACGCATACCACATACTGGCGGGCTATCCCTCCGACCTCGGACTACATCGCATTGGGTTGTGTTGCCTCCATGACCCCCGCGAGCTCAAGTAATCCTACCCAGCCTCCAGACAGTATAGCTCGTCGATTCAGAGCTGTACATAAGCGGGCGATCACGGCAGCGAAGACTGGCGTAACCACCTCTTGGAATTATTATAACCATCCTCAGGACGTGGTATACATCATCGACGGTCGCTACGTGCATGGAGAGACCGCTTTACCCCACAAGTCAGACTGTTATATCCTCGATCCGAAGAACACAGTAGAGGAGTCTAGTTTCAGCGCATGATTTGCTTGTCGTATCTCACTTTGGGCGGTTTCAAGTCGTAGCGTACTGGACTCGGACTTCCATTGGCACAAAGTCTAGTTTTATTTTAGATGTACACTGGCTGTTCTGCTCAGAGAATTAGTGTTCAACACATGCACTCGAGCTCCGAGTCAGTACTTCAAGTGGATGGCTGTGAAGTCTCTTCAAATGCCACGGCACTGGCACTCGGTTGAGCGATGTTTGATACTGTATACGTATACTTACACTCCTCCATTCATCTTGAACGGCCTCAATATAAATTACTACTTACGAGGATGTTTGTGCTTCCAACTCAAACCGTCACAGTCTTCATCCCATGCAGATCGGATGATTCCCATCAGGTGGCGGCGCGGAGGATCCCGACAACTACATTCGGGTAACAACAGCAACCCCGACCCTGCCTCAGTACTACTAGTACCTGCTCCTTGCTCGACTTGCGCGAGTCGCAGTACCATAGCCACAGGATCACGATACTTAGTACCAATGTACACACTGGAGTGTCCGAACATCCTGGCCTGAGTGAGTTCGGTTGATACTAGTAGTAAGTCCTCAGGCTAACTATCACAGTCCTGTCAGCAATTGACATGCTGTTGACATCCTTAGACGAAGTACATAGACAGCCGCTACTTAGTGCATCGGATACGTACAAACCATGCATATCAGTGAGCGCGTCCCGCGGTCTCCTTGTCGAACACCTTATGATGAAAGGCCCAGACTCTGTATTGACGCTACCGTGACTATGGCCCTCCGAAGCAGTTACGAAAGTACTACAGGATCTCTCAACAAGGTAGCCTTCTTGCGATCAGGATTGTCCCAAGGGAGTTGATATTCGAAGACATCCGGGAGGCTGCGAGCGGCCGAAGTAACGTACTAGTATGTATGTTCTGGTATGTATGAGGCACACATCTTTTTTCTATGCATAATGTGTGTCTCCGTCGTCCATTGATGCATGTGAGTCGCCCTATCTAGCTCACCGCTGACAGGCCTGAAATGTAGTAGCTGAATCTGCGCGCATTCTTTCAAGCTGCTGTCTCTAGACTGGCTTGGTGTACGTATAGCATACACTTCATTGTCCTACCTCCATTCTTCCAGCTTAGCGAGACCATGCGCCTAGTCCCATGGCAGAGGTAGGTCACAATGTATAATAATCATTCATATGCTCTAGCATTCGTGACTTGAGCTGCTGGCAATCTAAAGATAAAATCATTAGGTTTTTCCGAGTGGTAAGGATAAACAGGATATAAAAGGTAGGCACTCACTCACAAGATA
>JAXQKB010000344.1:0-12615 GCA_037042295.1 Irpex sp. Y119-03 | reverse complement strand
AGCAGGCCGTTTGACCGCTCGACGACACCATTTTGCTGCGAGACATCAGGTACTGTCTTCTCAAAGACGATACCCTCAGCTTCACAGTGTCGACGGAACTCTCCTTCAACCAGCTTCTGAGCGTTATCAAGACAAACGACGGCTATCTCGTGATTCGTGAGACGCTCCATCGCTGTATTGTATTTGATGAACTCGCTAGAAGCCTCGGATTTGTACTTGAGAAACTTCACCACCCGGTGGCGAGAGTAGTAGTCAACGATCGGCATGAAGTACCTATATCCCTCCATATCCGGCAGGGAGGGAACCGCAGAGATCGATGTGTATGCGACTCTCTTCTTCTGACAGTACGTGTTGAGCACCATAAAGATGCCTTCTTCAGGTCGGGCCAGAGTGGGTGGCGTTGAATTGGACAGGACGCTTGCGACAAGCCGTGGCATCCCATGACCGTCCCAGAACTGCCCGATGCCGACATCCTTCTTATC
Organism: Irpex sp. Y119-03; assembly: GCA_037042295.1. Classification (NCBI taxonomy): domain Eukaryota; kingdom Fungi; phylum Basidiomycota; class Agaricomycetes; order Polyporales; family Irpicaceae; genus Irpex; species Irpex sp. Y119-03. The sequence continues at coordinate 12,133 of JAXQKB010000344.1, read as the reverse complement.
CGAGTAGGCCTCTTGATAGTCTGAAGTACTGCCCTCCGTACTAAGCAAACTATTAGTACAGTTGACAAGGGTTGTTTAGCACAGTCCGAAATTGAAGCACGTACGTGTGCGCTTGCGGATCTATATGACACAACGCCATTTTTTCATCGTAGATTCCTGATAGTATACAAACAGCAGTCACATACGGGGTAAACCATGGTCAACAAAGTCGTTATGTAGCAGAACGTGAAGACAAACCTTGCAAGTCACAGAGGACTATTTTCTGATCCGCATACAAGTACGCAAAGTGCGCAAAACCATGGGTCAGCTGATCTAAGGGATTAGTATTGATTAGAGTGAGTACGTGCGGCGTTGGTGGTAGCAGAGTTTATCGAGTCGCAGTAATGGATGTCGAAGGCGACGCGAAAGCAGCCAGAGCCCGTTGAGTGGGAGTGAGGGAGAATTGAGGTGGCAAAGGTAGTGGCGGGCAAAAGCAAAGCATACAATCACAGTATTTTGTAGGGCAGCCATTGACGCTTTGCCTTTTCTCATCTCTTATCCGGCCGCTTAGCATTCGCCCCTCTGGTGGTGTACGCCATCCTTCGCCAAGTCTATGCGCTGCAGCGAGGGTGGTGGAAGCGCAAGAGCTCGTATAGTAGTCCTAGGAATCAGAGCTCACAACAGTCATTATGCTACGAGAATGAATACACTCACAATTTTTAGTCACTCGGGCTATGCTACGAGAACAAATACACTCACAATACTCAATAGCCTGGCCCTTTGTGCCTTTGTCCGCTCACGCTTGGACTTCTATCCCTCTGATGTACGTGCACTTGCACCCACTGCATCTGTACCCTGCCCTCGGATTCCGTGGCACAGTCGCCATTCCTGGGCGACATCTTTATAGACGGATCCGAGTCCGTTCGTGACCGTTCAAAAGCTCCAGTTAAAGGAAAACGGAAGTCTGGCCAAGAAAATACTCACTGAATTTTGCAGCGAATTTATAACGAACAGCTGGCAGTCGAGGCACAGAAGCGCGAATAAGTATGTAGTAGGACCACCGTGGCTTTGGAGATTACGATGTCAGCAGATCTTTGGCAAAGTGACGCAGTGACACGGTATGACTAATCTTAGATGCCTTAAAAGGTTCAATATGACGTGACATAAGTCACACTGACCGAACGCCCGAATGCCCGAACCGCCCGAAATTCCCACAACCCGCGCTTTTCTGTTCGACGGCCGCCGCAAAGCCGTATTTTTATGCCCATGTCTTAAATCCGGTTAGAATCAGTGGATTTACCAACTTTAATAACTGGTGTCGAAAGGCTCGTAAACGATACGGGACAGTAAGAAACACAATATTAAGAAGTGGGAAACCCACTTGTCACAACCCAAAAAATGAGCGCTACTGTATCAGTGGTTTCCCAGTAGGCTGAAATCAGTGGATTTCCCACTTCTTCCAACCGGGTTTGCGTCCCGCAGTGATACGGGGCCGTCGAGCACGGCCAATCCCAGGCGATTCGAGATCGTGAAGTTCGCGTCGTAGAAGGCTCGAGCGCTGCCCGGTGGGACCGTCGCGGCGTCGCCAAGGATGGACACCCATAACTCTCCAGAGGAATCGGAGGAGCTAAAAGGGCGGAATAGAGGATGAGCGGCGAAGAATTCGAGCTGATGCAAGAGAACTCGAAGGGAAGGGCGCATTGTGGGCGTATATTGCAGCGTTGTTGAATAGTGCGCGTCCGTACGAAGTAGCTGGTCGTCGGGGGAGAAGGTGGCCTTACAGGGTGCGTAAAAATCTTGAAGTGAGTCGTTTTACTTAATTGGAAAGATCTTTCCGAGATTGCATAGATACTGTAACAGGCTATCCCTTTCGTCCTGCAAAAGGCGAATACATATGGCGTCCGGCGCCTCTGGATCAGCGATCGGGCATCGCCCTTATCGCAGTTTCTGCGCTGCCTTGTACCTGTGCAACATCTCGGGGGCGCCCGCTAGCTCCTTCACAGTGATCCATTCGTCATGCAGCGGCAAAAACCCTTTCCAACGGACGAGGTAAACCTGATTTCTCTTCCTCAGATCATACCTATGTCCAATGATAGCTTCCACTTCGTAATGCTCGTCCGCTGGGACGGCACGAGTGTCGTCAAGCTCGGATCGGGTCCCGAATTCCTCAGGAGACGACTGGTATCTCTTGAGGTGCTGGATGTCGAACACAGGGCTACCGGGGTATGACTCGTTCAGTCGTAATCGGTACGTGTTCTCGTTAATCCTCTGTTGCACCTCAAATGGCCCAATCCAGCGTTGCACGAGCTTCGCGCCCCCGCCCTTGCTCTCTATCCACTCTAACAAGTGAGGGTTCACCAGCACTAGGTCTCCTGCAGAGAAATCGAGATCCTTACGCCCCTTGTTGTACCAAGCGGCCTGCTTCTGCTGCTGTCTAGCTATCGCTCTTCGTGCGCTTTCTCGGTGCATAGCCAGCTCCTTCACGAATTCCTCCGTGTCCTTGCTTCAATACACCTTTCGCATGTCGACATCACTGAGGTCGGGCGTGTTTCTTGGCTCGAATCCGTAGAGTAGGAAGTGTGGGGACGCTCCGGTGGCACCCTTTGCGGAGACCTTGTTCACCAGCTTTGGCACTTCGCCTCCCTTGCGGTACGCGTTACGTGGTCTCTCGTACGTCTTGGTTCCCTTCAGGTATTTCACCGATATCGGTTGCACCTGCTGTAGGCAGCAACCCAACGCTTCTCCGGAGGCGTCCGTGTATAGGCGGTAGGGTCTGCCTTCCATGGGGTGACCTAGTACGGGAGCATTGCGCAAGGCAGCCTTTGCTGATTCAAACGCGTTTTCCTGCTCCGCTCCCCACTTTCAGGGAGCTCCCTTCCGCAGGAGCTGGAACAGCGGTGACAAAATGCTGGCGTAATAGGGTATGAAAACCGAAAAGTACACGACCATTTCCAGGAAGGTCTGTAATTTGGACAGCTTCGTCGGTCGTTTAAGTTCAGTTATGGCCTTTACTTTCTCTTCGTGCGTTGATAGGCCCAACATAGAGACCTTATGTCCCAGCAGCAAGATCGAGGAGTAGAATAAGTGGCACTTCTTCGGAGACAGGGTTAACCCTGCTCGTTCTATTGCCTCGAGTACCCGTTCCAGGTGCTCCAGGTGCTCCTCGTACGTCTTCGAGTATACGACGATATCGTCAATGTACACTAACGTGAATAACCAGAGAAACGGTGCCAGTATGTTATGCATTGTTCGCTGGCAAATCGAAGGGCCGTTCTTTACCCCGAACGGCATGCGACGGAACTGGAACAAGCCGGGGTGAGTGCGAAATGCTGTTTTCTCGATGTCCACGTCTTCGACTTCGATCTGTGTGAAACCTGATAGTGCTTCCAACGACGAGAGCACTTGCGCTCCTGATAGTACTGATACGATCTCTGGCTGTCTAGGGATAGCAAACTCGTCTGGAATGGTTTGCGCGTTGAGTTTACGGTATTCCACGCAAAAACGAGCTTTCCCGTTCGGGTATACGATTACGACAGGAGCCCCCAGGGGCTCTGAGACGGCTCAATCACCCCCTGCTCGAACCAGGTCTTCAGCTGTTCGTCGATCACTTGTTTCTTCGCGGGAGAGCTGCCGTACATTGGCACCGAAATGGGCTCCACGCCCTCTTTCGCGCGGATACGACACTTTACCTCCAGGTGTCCTAGCCTGCCGTCGAACTCAAAGGCATTGATTCGTCGACGTAGCATTTCCCAGATCCGAGGTTTTAAGTCGTCGGGTACCTCGGCTACGTCTATGAGCTTCTCAAGGTCCTCCGACTTGTACACAGTGGGGTTCGGTACCTCTGCTGTCTTCTGTCCCCATTGCTCTTCCTCGGGTTCCAAGGTTACGTTCATCTTGTTTCCAGACAGGGTCTCCTCTGATTTCCTCCCTTGTACAGCAGTTATTATCCCATCAGGTCGAGCCACGAATACTCGATTGTCAGTCTCCTCCTTCGAGGCTCTCATTGCTTCGATTGGAGCGGCCGTTCTCCTGCGGTTATGTTTCCCCAGACGGACCACGACTTTGGTTTATCCAAAAACTCGCTAATATCAACGAGCTCTGCTAAAGCCTCCCCCTTCCTGATAACTCTCGCTACGTTACTCGGATTCGCGACGGGGATGTACGGAGCTTCGGGCGTGATCAGAGCATTTGGGACTATTTGGGATGATTAGGGGCGTCGTCTTATCGTTTCCGAGTAGCCCCTTCTCCACTAGCCAAGTGTCTGCTCCTCGGAAGGAGTGAGCCACTCTTACGTTTACGCAGGAACGAGGTGGAATACGGACGTACTCGGTGATGAGCGCTGCTTTTCCTCGTTTCGCTAAGGTCCTTGCTCACTCTCTTCTTCTAGCCTTGCTACGTCTATGTAGCTTTGCTTTCACAAACGACGCGAGGTGAGAAGCATCCGCCACTATCGTGAACGCTGTGTACTATCTGTCACGGCTATGCGAGGATTTACGGTCGAATTGCCCAGACGGAATGGACGAAGTAAATAGACGACGGCGACGAGTGCTACAGGACGACGAAGACCCGAAGGCAGGACCCCCGAACACCTCTCGAAGCGACCGACAGACGTACGTGCATTCGCATGCAATAATCACCATATCTGACACTATCGCAATCCCAGACTGATATTCTGGGGCTCCGGACGTCCGCCGCACCACTCGCGCTACCTACTGCGTCATTCCCCTGCTGTGCGACCAGCTCTCGCCCGACGTCTATCGATATTAGGCCAGCTCAGTCATCCACGCTACAGCTCGTCTACGTGCATGATACTTTGCATGCAAAGCTCTCTTATGAATATGCATACGACATGATGTTTCTAGTAATACTGGATAAGTGGAAGGTGCCGCAATGAGGCCTGTTCTACTTCCTGTCCCATTTCATTACTATGGATTCCCATTCCGCTTAAGATACCATCTAGTTACGGCTTCTGAGTTTTTTGTATATCATTTAGTAGTGTCTTGGACATGCCCTGAAATATTTTCTGACCAGGGCATGAAGAAGACAAGGTATGAAATGCACCGCACGAGGATGACTTTTTCACGGCCAGACGAGGGGATGGACACAGGCTGTCGCACCGATTTTAACGACTGGCGCTTCACGCATCGTCACACCGCTTCAAGGATGTCATCCGTTGTACTCGCTACAGTGCTCCTCCCACCGCAATGATAACCTTTGGGACTCTAAATAACCCACTTAAAGTGCATACAGGGATCCAAAAGTATTCGACCACATGAAAAGCCTACATCAGCTCTGGATATCAAAATCAGGTTGTAAAACAGCAACTATGGGTTTCCATAACCGTATGTGTTCGTATTTTGGCATATAACTTGGGGTCATTGGTAAGGTACTGTATCTGAAAGTGCAGTGATTTCGTGGAGAAATACAGGTGACGTAGCTTTTACAAAACCAAATTAGTTCACTTCCCATTCACAGTTCACTTGAGGGGTGCTTGTACTAGTCACTGCGTATTTGCCAATATTTTTCCGTCGGAAAAATGTGAAGAAAATGAGACATAAAAGGTAGCACCGTTCTCACACTTTCCACGAGAAAAATGTGTCGCAAAATGATAGTTTTGCGTGAGCCTCTTGTTGTGCACAGAATGCAGGGTAAAATGCTTCCTTTGTTAGTCCATTTTGCGGAACATTTTCGTTACGGTAATAACAACCCTTTGTACATTACTGTTTGTCCCTTAAAAACCTGATCTTGTTTAAATCTCTTTTTAATCAATTGAATATTCTGTTGCGCGAGCAGGATGAGGGTACAAGAGGAACGGCAAAAACGACTCAACTAATGAAGGTGCAACGGGCCTGATTACCGACATGTTCTAGCAAGCAATGTCACATCTTATTGGACAAAAAAGTAATGTACAAAGGGCTGTTGTTACCGTAATGAAAATGTTCTGCACAATGGACTAACAAAGAAAGCATTTTACCCTGCATCCTGTGCGCAACAAAAGGCTCGCGCAAAACTATCATTTTGTGACACATTTTTCTCGTGGAAAGTGTGAGAACGGTGCTACCTTCTATGTCTCATTTTGTTCGCATTTTTCTGGCGGAAAAATTTTGGCAGATACGCAGTGAGTACCTGTTTGTCGTGTTTTTCAGCCTAGCTCATATTTCATGAATCATGAGGGCCTGACCATGTAAAATTTTGTACATCCTTCGTAGCCTTAAATGCAACAAGGTTCTATAGCTGTGTTTGTAGTTGAGAAGCGTTAAATTGTACGGCGTTAGTGTAAGCAAAGGGGACAATCCGAGGGCCAGAACGCCTACTGGGACTAAGCAAAACAATACATCGAAAAATGCTACTGATGGTGAGCTAGATAGAAGCCTGAGTAGACACCAGTACGGACTTTTTGAATACGTTAACGTGACTAAAAAGCGCAAGGACGGGTACTTAGACGAAGAGAACCAGACTACCAGCTGTCTGTCACATGCTCCATCTTCATAAAGTACATATTCGGTGCAATCGACTGAATAAAGCTTCTTGTCTCGGCCTCGTCGTTGTAAGGATCAGTATCAAGGTATACCGATAGTCTAATAGACAAGAGAGCCGTGGCAAGATGTTTGCCATCAGGTCGAGGAGGGATCCCACCAGCTTTCATGGCGATTGCCAATTCTTTGAGTTTCGGACAGTTCTTGGCAATCACCAGGATCAAGGCAGCGGTGCCACAGGGAGCATCTAGTGGCAACTTGTGCGCATCGGGTTCTGGAGGAAGCAAGTCCAATATCACGAGCTGTGGCCAGCAGCGTGTGAGGAGGTCAATTTCTTCCTCCGTCGTGGCGATTGGGGTGTGAAGATGTAAACGTAGGACCTGAAGGTTTTTCAACAGGCCCAATGGCCGCAGATTGCGATATCCGGTAAATGCCAACGAGTTCTCGTAGTGGCACTCGTGGAGTAAAGGGTCATAATGTTGACGGAGCACGAAAGAACGGAGCGTCTCACGGCTGGCCATGGTGGGCAGGATGGCGAAAGTTTTCATGGAATCCGTGTCCTCGATGAATGACACCTGATCATTTTCCTCCGTGTCTAGGAGCACGATATCCTCTACAATGGGCAGGTCTACTCTCTCTAGCAGCGCATTCCAACGTGTTGCACTTGTGCGGCTCTGTAGAGATAGACGTTTTAAGCGCGGGAATGAGATGTGTTCGTTATTTCCTGGGGCCAATTTCTGCTGACCACGGTGGCTAAACCATATTTCCAGGCACTTCAAAGAGTGCAAAGACGACAGGGAGATAAGTAGCTCTTCGTGCAAGCTGGTAGGCAGATCTAACGTAAGCGTTTTCAAGCATGGATGCACGCTAAAAATCGCTCTTTTGAGGAGGTCGAGGTGGGATGTGTCGCTATAGCTGCCAGCCAGGCACAGTGTGAGATTGCTCAGAGGAAGTGCTGATAATATCCCAGTCGATGAGTGTCGCTGTTTCACCATGAGGCGAAGCTGCTCAGGGCCAAGTACCATTGCGTTCATAGTTGTTGGAAAGGGGATATATGAGAGGTAAGGCAGTGTTATGGCTTCTGCGTCCGTCCAAACCAGGCATTTCAGCTGCGTAAAATGGATGATCACCTGATCCATATGTGCGTAGGAGTCCAGAGTGGTTTCAGACGTTGTGAGCATGTCTAGTCTTTGGACCGTACTGGCGAGGCTACGAAATCGCGATGTTGAATCAAATCGAAGAAGTAGATTGTTGAAGGTATCGGTGACACGCTAACATATCTTCTCAATTGGTTAGTTTATCTTTGAGGGCTAAGTGGGACTCACAATCTTTCCATCGGGCTCACGTATATGTCCGTTTGCGTTCAATGGGAGAGCGTTGAAGACATCGCTGAGTTTCCGGTGAAACCAAAGTTGTGGCTCCAAAGACGCACACCAAGACAAACATACGAATGTCAGCGCCTTGGCAATCTCTCGCTGGTGTACTGGCTTGTTTGGCTCCTCTTCTCCCATAAGGGCCCAAATTATAATGCTATCCAGGATCTCGCGTATATTGAGAGCTGGATGCATTGTTTCAGGGTATATCGCCTGCTTTGTCGGATGTTCTAAGTCCTTGAGTCGCTAAATTATGAACGGTCTCACTCACTCTACGAAGACGAAGACGATATGTACGATATAATGCCAAGAAGACTAGTAGAGCAGGCAAACACTGGACTAGTAAAGAGCAACGGGGCACATAAAATGAAGTGGAGGAGAGGGTGGGAGCAGGAAGGCATAAAAATTCAGAATCGAGCCCGGGCTAGGTGTATTGTTGTCCGCGAGTTAAGTAAATTAGAGTTTTCTCTACGTCGTGAGTAACAGCAAACAAATTTCACAAGGTAATGACTCTCTGATCGGCTGCTGACACTCTTTCAAAACTCCAGACGCCGTCTCCAATGTCTCCGGAGCGACGGAGCGCCGGGTGGTATCGAGCATAGCAGCAGCATACCGGGAAGCTCTGCAGGCTCGTTGCCAAGTTGTTTGATTGACGTCATTTACCCTTCATAAACGGGTGTTCAGGTCCCGGATTGCGAGCGGTCTACACGCACAGGCGAATTAGATACGTAGCGGATATCGCTCTGGGAATAACGCCGGGATACCGGCGGCATATCAGTCGGTTATCCTTGGCGGCTCGTCCTAGGGATATCGGCGTGTAGGATATCCGCTGGATATCCGACAGAGCTATCCTGAGGATGTCACCCATATGACGTAGCATTAGAATCAGTATACATCAGCTCTATCACCCTGTAGGATATCAATTCGGTATTCGTTTGTGCTACATACCCCGGATAACTGTGTAATGTACACGAGCCATTGGCTATTTATCACAACTACAGGTCGATTATCAACAGGCAATGAGCATTTAGGACACCACAAGCCTTCATATTCATTCAGTAAAACATAAATAACACGTGTACTAGTAGAACTATGGTCTGTTACAATACTGCCATACGAGGCTTCTGTCCGGGGAAGAATATGGTATAGAGAATCGGGGTACGGAGAGTCGTATGTAGCAGCCCTGCTAGCATTATGTGACGGCAGCGGACCGCGTGAACACAGAGGAGGGTGGCGGGATCGGCAATGTTGTTAGTGACGGTGGCGGAGCGCGTGCACATAAAGAAGGGTCGCGGGCTTGGACAATGTGGTGAGTGACCGTGTGCGGACTATTGCCTGCTCACCATACTCGAGCAATGGGGATAGGGGCGAGCTGGCGGCTGTGTGCAGTCGCGTCAATGCAGAACTCGCGCTGGTTGCTGGCACGCTGCGTTACATTGAATGTGGGATATCCTATGTGATATACGCAATTACCTGAATTAGGTCAGTCAACTTACTGATACGTCAAAGTCTGCATCCAAAAGTCCAGTCGCTGCCAAACGTCCTGTTTCACTGTCGTAGCGGTCTTGCGTTGCGCGATGATGCTGGAATTGGCGGGAAGATGGGTGTCACTGGGGGCTGAGGGTGAGAAGGCGTAACGAGGCGGCCGGGTGAAAGGAGGTACTTAGTAGGATTCAGCATGCACCGTACGCGTCCATGTGCTTGCATGCTCTCTCGCAACCAAACGGATTAGACCGTTAGGCCGTTTGGCATGTCGTTCCGCAACGTATCACCGTCCGGCGAGCGGGTTTTTGTTGGCGGCCTGCACAGCGAGATGTAAGTCAAGTTTATTCATTAATTCAGGCATATGAGCTTACTAGATTCTCATGGTGACTAGCCTGCCGTAGTCGAGGCAGGGTGTATGGCGAGAACGTCGCAAATGCGAGGACGAGCTTGCTGCATCGACGGGCCCGCCTTATCGCCAGCAATACTGTGTCCGGAGATGTACGGTACGGTTGTTCCTCCATATATCGTCGTCCGGCGAGTAGGGTTGAATAGCATATCTGTGAAGCGAAAGGTAAGCCAGGTTCTATCATTAATCCGAGTGTACCAACTTACCGTTTACTCTCGAGGCCAGGGTCACATCTTCGGGGCAAGGCGTATAACGATACCCACGCAGCAGACCCCGGGGGTGCTGCTCGCTGGCGTTGTCGCAACTGATTGTGGTCCGACAATCGATGTCTGGCTAAACGGTACGCTCACGTCGCGCGCAGGTGCCCTATACGCGTAATGAGTATGTACATACTGTCTACCTGGTCAATGCGTACTCACATTTGTTCGTCCAGGCTGCATGCGTTAATTCGATCGTGGATCCGAGGCGTACAGGATGCCGGGCAGGTCATTCCGCAACGTATCGCCGTCCGGCGACGCGGGTTCGATGGCAGGCTGCAAAGTGGAAGGTAAATCAAATCGTATCATTGATTCGAGTATATGAACTCACTGTGTGCTCTCGAAGCTAGGGTTATGTCGTCTGGCAGGGCGTGTGGCAAGACGAAAAGCAACTTCGTCTACGTGGTCGATTACGCCGCCGCCAACTAACGTTGCGTTGTTACGACGTATCGCCGTCCCGCGGTTGACCTCCAGTCAGACGGTCGTCCGCAGATGCCCTATACGCGAAGTGAGTATGCACATACTGCTTATCTGATTGATGTTTTACTCACTTTCGTTGTTTCAGGCTGCATGCGTTAACGGCAAATGTCCCCGCCGTCGACCGTATACCGTGCATCTTCGTACCTTGTACCCGAAGCCCACAAGGTGTCTGATAGGTCATTCCGCAACGTGGCGAGCGAGGACTCGATAGCTACCTACACACAGGACGACTCAAACTCGAACAACGCCGGGCGATATCAATACTACGCGGTACGTACTCGTTATTACCCGATCAGGCAGTCATGATAACTCACCGCCTGCTCCTTGTCATTAGTAGCGGTTTGATGCGCCAGTGGAGGATCGATCGCACGAATCGCAATGTCTGATGCGTGTGCATCGCTCGCGGACGGCGCACTTCGGCCTACTTAGTCGGATGGGGTCGGCCTTTCCTCGTGCCTCCCTACCCTATCGCCCGCGCATCGTCTTATCATATCGAATCTGCCCATGCCTGAGGATCTGCGTCAACGTGGGCGATTGCCTTTTTGGGCTCAAAGATCCTTGCCCCTCGGATAAATTAAGGATCTGGATCCTTGAATTGTAACTGCGGATATCCTGTGGATATCTTTCTCGGTTTCATCCTTCTGTTATCTGACTCACCTGGCCGTGTAGCTCCCACTCTGTCTTTTCCGTGATGTCGCATTCTCACTTATGTAAGTAAGGGAGGGTAGTATTCAAAAAGATTGCATAACAGTAGACTCGCCAGCCAGTCCCGTCGCAAGCTGATGAGCGCCAACCGAGACAGGCAAAGGAGACGCGAGCTTGCGAGCGGACTGGGCTACTATGGGTGACCCAGTAATGAAACGGGACAGGAAGTGAAACAGACTCTGATTTGGTACCTTCCGCTCTACCAATCATCTCGAAAAAATCACAGTATATGTATTTAGATAAACATATTGTACATGCAAAGTATGGTACCTGTAGACAAGGTGTAGAATGAATGAAAAATCGTATACTGTAGGCGAAGAGACGAAATCACGCCTATCCAAGCATTGATGGGCTACTGGAGGTCGTATAAATGGGCGGATTGAGGAGAAAATCCAGTAGTACACCCTACATAGTACTTAACGGTTGACGACGAAATCACTTGTATACGTCTCGAAATTAATTTCATGATCAAGCGTGTTAATAGAAAGTCGTAGATAATGGAAATGCGAAGTAGTTTGTAATACATCATTGACACAAACGAGACGTCGTGCAAACGTCATGTCCCTATAGCGGATGTCACTACACCTACATTGGCTCTTCCGCGATTGTATACAAATCTTCGTTCTCGAAGACAAAGTGATGTATCCCTGTAGCCCTTTCAGGGTGCACAGCGTTATTATGGAGCTCGTGGACTGTGTCATTCCAATCAGGAGCTTGACCGCCGGCCGCAGGTTCGGCAGGGTTTCCAGCTGCCGTCCGAGCTCTCGACTTCGTTGGCCGTCGTGCGAATACTTGCGGTAGACTCTCGAGAAACACCATGAGTTCTCCTCCGTAAACTTCCCACCATATTCAATTCGGCTCAAGGACTCGGCGTATCTTGTCGGCGCCAATGGGCCCATAAGAAGACAGGTCGCCTAGCAAGCCGTCATCGAGAATTGCTGACGGGGAGAGGAACGACTCGGCATGATGAAG
>JAXQKB010000343.1:0-13725 GCA_037042295.1 Irpex sp. Y119-03 | reverse complement strand
ATTGTTTGTTTGGGTGCTTGCGAGGCTGATACGATACAGGGTGCGGTACTGTATACAATCAATTTGATGGGCGGCTCGGGAGCGCACTGCGGGCTCGTTCCGCCACGGGCAGGGAGCGGGGGATGATGAGGGGGTCTGGTACATCTTATGGTATGTTATTGTTTTTTTTGGGTGCTCGAGAGGCTGATACGGTGCAGGAAACACTATAAAATACGATCAATTTGATGGCTGGGTCGGGATCGCACTGCGGGCTCGTTTCGCCACGGGCAGGGAGCGGGGGACGATGAGGGGTCTAGTACCTATTATAGTATGTTATCGTTGTCTGTTTGGGTGCTCGCGAGGCTGATACGGCACTGGGTAAGCTAGAAAGCACGATAATCTTACTAGCAGGTCGGGAACGCACTTCGGCATCATATTGTCATAAGCACGAATAGGAGTGTGACGTGGGATACGGTGTGATGCATAGGTATGTTTTTGCGGTTTACTTCTGTGTTTGTGAGACTTATCTCACTTGCACGATGCGATACGCTATATTATTCAATCAATTCGACAGGTGGCAGGTCTGGAGCATGACGCGAGTTCATTTCGCTACAGGCAGGGATAAGGAATGGGAGGGGTATATCTGAAATGCCTAGATATGTATGTTTACGGTCCTATCTCGTGTGTCTTCCTCACTGTGTTGGAGGTGGAACAACAGTGGAGCAGGGCCAACTCGACAGACGGCTATCCCACGATCTGGACAGACGGCTATCCCATGATCTGTAGTGTACGATTATTAGCACTATATCACTTGTGTATGTATAGCTTGATAAGTAGAGTGTGCCCGATGGAAGTGCACGTGTTCGTATATTTATAGTCAGCATGGACGGATAGGATCAATCCAATGAACCGCACGGCCCAAAACATGTGTGTAAGAAACACAACAGTGTCGTTAGACACTCATTTATTACTTATCATGCCTTTCCGATTGCGCGTATGTTATATTGAACACAATAAAGTTTATTGGAGCATTTGCGCTGGCCTACCGTGCGAATCAAAGAAGCGCCTGCGTACTTCGTGCATACAGGTGCGCAGCGCGCCTACGTACTTTACTACTTTACAATCCAAGTGTAAGCGCCAGCATGTCGCGTCTTCTCATTATGTTTGATGCTCGTGTCCAACGGCTGCACATGTCTCTACGTACGAAAATGTCAAGGTGGGCAAACAGCGGAATCATACAGTCACATTGTGTATATATATATTTTAATTTTACTGCACATAAATAGTCATAAGTACGCTAAACAGATAACTCGAGATCATAAGTCGTCGTCAGAGTCGGTGTCAAGCCCAAGGTCATCAGTATCAGAGTCCAATAGGCCTGCTATATCAACGACAGCAACCTCAGGGGCATCATCGGCGGGCATAGCGTTGAGGTCGTCGTCGCCCTCTCTACCATCGTCCTCCATTGCATACAAGCCCATCTCCGTGATCGGCATGCTCCACAGCTTCGCAAAGCTTTGCGACAAGCTACGGCGCAGCGCCGCCTGTTCCTGGGCATACGCCGCCATGCCCTCGCGAATCAGCTGATCGGGCTCGTGCGCAGCTGGAGCCAGAGACTCCCATCTTAAAGCCTCCTTCTCCAACGTCACGAACACTCGTGTTTGCTCTGCTTTAACCAAAAGTATCTCTTCAGTCCAACGGTGGCATCGCGCACGTGCCTTCAAAAATTCGAGTCGGATAGCTATACTGCAGTGGTTAGTCAGGTTCGATAGCGCGTACGGAGAGAAACCTACAATGGCGGAACGCCCCCCCGTCGTGCGCAGTGTCTGCCGTCATCCAGAGCCAGGTGGTTTTACGTCGCCCCTCTGATGCAGAAGCGACTGGCTGGCCGTCAGCATCCCAGATCTGCGTGCTGGGGTCATCCCCTATCGTACGAACATCTTCGTCTTTCAGGACGCGCCATACGTTCTCCCAGTCACCCCTGCCAGCAATGGAAAGCTTGGCCTCGCGCGCCTTACGATACTTCAGAACATAGCTCCGCACTTTTGCATTGTTTGTACCGAGCAATCCTCGCGCGCGGGTGTTGGCAGGCTGATTGCGAATGTTACGGTCTTTGAAGGTCATCATGCCGGACTTGTAGTGCAGCTGTACCCGTAGCGCGTTCAACGCATCGTGCATCTGTCCTTCGCGAAGGCGTTCTTCGATCTCGGCTATACCCTGTGAGCACACGTCAAGGTCTGGCCCAGAAAGCTCAGAAGGGAAATAGAGAGGTTCCTCTTCTGGTAGCTCCTCGTCTTCTCCCGCCGGACGACGACGACGAACCAACAGTTGCGGTACAATAGGCATGTAGGCAGCTTGTATGGTGCGAAAACGTTCGATGCGCCGTGTTAAAGCGTGTCGCTTGCTCAAGACCTCCGCGGTGCGCAATGGCTGCTTGCCGTTCACTCGAGGGTATCGCGCTCGGAACTTGGACCTGAATGATGACATCAGTCCCACGAATATGATTGATGTGCTGGTATACGTACTGCTGATCTTCTAAGCCGAGAAGGGCAACGAGCATGGCGGCGGCAGTGACTTGCTCGTCACTGTCATCGTCCACCATTGCGTCGACTTCCTCGTCCTCTTCGAGAAGCTGCTTCTTGATTTCTGCCTCTGACAAACCTGTGGACACATTACTGAGTGAACGGAAGAGGCACCTTGAGGCATGTGCTTACCTGTAGCCGGCACGGCGTAAGGGCTGGGCTTGGTCATGTCCGCTTCCCATTCAGTGACCTCCTTGATCCACGTCGGGGCATTCTGGACTTGGCGTTCGCAAAAATCCGCATACCCGCGATCTTGTACGAGTTTCTGCACGGTCGAATCCTTCAGCCGACGTTTCAGCAATTCACCTGAGTACAATGTTAAGAACGAGAGCTATCCTAAATCAATTGAACGTACCAATGCCGATATACTTCATGAAATTTGAGAAGCTGATGTGGTCTTCGACGGTGTCATGCCGGGATCCGGGACCCATTTCACGTGTACTGTAAGCTAGCATATTGAGACGTGCCCAGTACCGTTCGATCTCTTCGCCATCGGTATGACCAACTCCGGGAATGTAGTAGAAGGAGTATCGATCATGTCCCTCATGCTTGTGCGCGCGGAGGTGAAACTTGGGAATGGCATAGCGAAGATCAGCGCCGACTGGCAACTCGAACCTGACATGGTCGGGTAATGCTGTGAGACGTGCCGGTAGGTGAACACTCCATTGACACGCAATGTCGTATGAGAGCACCCTTCGGATACTTTGCGGGAGAAGTTGCCACGCTGCACCGAGTACATAATCCACATTGCAGTATCTAGAAATTAGATGTGTGAGTCGTGTGAAAGGCGGTACACATGACCACATACCTTTCAGCTTTCTGCAAATCACCCATGCCGTTGGGCAGAAGAAAACCGTGTCGAGCGTCGATTGCGGCAACAACTCCGGTCGTGGCGTAACCCTTAGTGTACTTGTTATTCGCCAGGAGAGCGGCAAACCCCGTGCACGTGCTGGCCTGGCCAAGGATTAAAAAGGAAATGGATGAGTCAATGCCAACGTACCTCTGATTCATCCACACGATCTGTCAGGTATTCCCGGTACGCAGTATCCTCCACGAAGTATCCGCAGCCAGAGGCTAAAGCGGGGTCCCTGTCTTCGTTCGAAAGAGCGCGCCGGCGCATTCGGAAGTTGGCATCGATGGCAATGACGTTCAAGTAGAGGAATCTGACACAAACCAATGAGACACGGAGTGTAGCGACATCAAGGTAAGACTTACTTCATGTCATCGGACACAGTCTCCCAATTGTCCGGTAAATTTACCTCAGGGTCTGGACAAGCTGGACATTTGATACACAGTCCACCAGGCTGCGTCGTCTTCGGCCCATTGGGGTAATGGCCACGTGCGCTTCGTTTATGCATCTTCAGGTGACGCCACTGGCGTACCATCCGCATAAAAGGCTTGATTCGGTCCTGTGGCAACAGTGATAAGCATATTGAAGTTCAAGAAGGAACTACTTACGTAGGTTTTCCCGACACCAGTATTGTCGGTAAGCTTCGTCAGAGTAGTGTAGTAATCGTAGGCGGTGATCTTGCTTTGTAGCGTCAACATATGAAATTGTTCGAGCATCCGAAAGGTGCCACACGTCGAAGGATCGACGGTGGTTGCGGGTAAGAGCTCCGCGCGCAAAAGCTGCTCATATCGTGTACCGGATTGGCGGACGTGATTGCAATTGCAGAACTGAATGGAAACTGGGTGGAACCCGTTGGTGTGCATGACAACGAAGCTACGAGGGGCGGGGATTGGATTCGGGCAGATATCTCCCCGTACGTGGCCAAGCTGTACCACAAGGCCGAGAGACTGCAGTGTCGCCTGTTCGAAGAAGAAGCCGTTCCAACGCTGTGGACGGTGTGAGAGTTGTAGTGATGCTTTGTCATAAATGAGGCCTTACCTTGACCCTGTGCAGCGGGTGCTCATGGTGCTTATGCACGCAGCACTCTACGCACAGAGCTTCGCTGCTCCAACAGTCATCACATCGAATAGAAGGGGCTACTTCCCTCGTAGCAGGACAGGAAGGGCAGCAAGCCCTCTCCACGCCCCTCCATCCTTCGAGGCGAAGCATTTCTGCTAACGCAACTTCACGGTGGCCTTTCTCAATCCAATCTAGCAGAACTTGATCATGGACCTGTAAGAGCTCGAAGTCAGATGTGTAAGGACTCGGGGAGACTATACTTACTGCAGTAGCGTATTCCCCTGGATTCTTCTTCTTGCGGCGACCTTCAGGAGCTTGGATGTACTGCTCGATGATTTCATCCGCATTCGCAAGATGCTCTGCATCTATCCCTTCTCCCAGCATGGTGTAGAGCCCATTGCAGTTTATAGGGTCAGGCTTTGGAGGAGGTGCGGGCTCGGGTGCAGCGACAACGGCTGTTTGGCGAATGGTTCGAGTACCCTGCACACGTTCGAGCACTACTAGCGCGTCACGATCAGCAATGTCGTTCTGATCGATATAAAATGTGCTGGCATCTTGAGTGGCCTTGCGTTTGCGAGACATGCGAGAGCGAGGGTCGACGAGGGGAGTGGGAGACGGTCCATGAGACGAGGCGAGGATGGGAGAGTAAAAAAAACAGCTGTAGACGCCAGAGTCAGCTTCCGTTCAGTCAACTTCCGTTTTCGTCCCATCAATTCGGGTGACTCATTCTCTGTGCGTTCAAGTTATAATGAAATAGCTCACCACACCAGAATGCATACACGATCACCTCTCATTCAGTAATCGTGCACCATAGGAGTCGTGACTGGGGGATGAGGCGACAGTGAGTGAATGATACATATAAGAGAGCTGTGCGTGCATTTACTCCATCTCGTACATCAAAGCCAACATATCGATATGTTAATTCATCAGCCTCTCGACCATACACTGGGCAGTGAGTACTAGTGATTACCTATACGTGTACCTGCGGGTTTGTATGTTTCTATAACTCTTCGTAATCATTACCGGCATTAACACCTACACTGGCACATACACGACAGTAGTGGCAATGGCAGCTGTTATTATCAGCTGTTTCTCGACGACAAACTCTTCTATACTATGAGAATTGCACATGTTGAGGCCACTATGATACATCTTATGGCCGCTGGATCGTTCGCAATTTGTTCACTTGCATCGCAGCTTGAGCCTGACTCCAATTGCTCTCAGGCTTTTGCGAACGATTGGGTACCCTAAGCTTTACCCTAGTTTATTCTCGTACTAAATTCCACTCATACAGCACTGTTACTACACTTCACACAACTAAACGAGCACCGGAAAGCGTAGTGATTGAATGGGCGCCTGCATGAAATTTCTATTTATGGTCTATGTTACAGGACTTTCGATATGTTCGTTTGACTCTGTGGGCATGATATCGCTATGCCGCACAAAGTTACGCTTTGAACGTAAGCTTGATATATGTACCCTTGTTTCTGAGATGTAATTTTGATAAACCGTGACGAAAAAGTGCACAACTAACCTAACAGACGATGTGTGCTCAGTAGCTTCGAACGAGTTCAATGAGTTAGTCTGTGGTGCTGTAATGCGTCTGTCGGGCTCACTTGGTCAATCGAAGAGAACACACGCTTGGAGGACCAGCTGAGAATATGTGCTCATGCCATATATATGCGCTATGATAATCTGTAACACCGAAGTGCAGGACCAACCTGACAACTTAGTATGTCCGAGTCTGAGCGAAGACGTCTCATGAGCCATCAACATACATTTTGAATCCGCACTATGTAACGTACTGGAAATATGACGATGCTATTACTAACTACGTGATAGTATCTCTTCTGTAACTATTGTTCTGTATAACAAGTACATATGGCACTAAACCTCTGACATGTTTCATTCTCGTTCGGCCGTTGAGGAGATGCGGCTGACAAGACGCCATTTTGATCTCCATTGTTCTAATACCCTATACATATGACAGCCACGCACAACAAACATCTGTGAAGAGGAAAGAGCATTAGACAAGCATCTTCCGCGACCGATGGTGTTGCAAACAAGACAGGACAATCGCTTGTCATTGATATGTTTCAGCTTAAGCTTAACCCTAGTCGGCAAAAGGAGATCACACGGATATTGCGAGAGTATAAGCATATATTGCGATAGTGTCCGGTAATCGCGAGACAAGACATACACATCGAGATAGAGGCATGGTATATACGATAGTCAAATGCACGGTGTCAAGGAAGGAGACCAAATGTTTTTTTTTGACAGTTATACAACGAAGCGGAGATATCGAGCATTATGAGCAGGGGTCACCAAGAAGTTCGAACAGCGCCAAGATACCGCATGAATAGACAAGCAAAACAGGACTCAGATACGAAAGCTACAAGTATACGATCTCGTTGGCTATGAACGCCGCGAGCCACTTCTGCGACGCAATACTCATATTCGGATAAACCGCAATGCGGCCACGAGGACCAGCGGAGGCGACGGCCTCGGCCCTAATGAAACATCAGCTGTGTACTCTAGAGGGGAGCAGGGCAGCGTACATGTCACCGTGAATACCGGGTGTCACGCCAGTGTACACGACCCAGCATGGACCAGACTCTTGAGATGGCACAAAGCTTGCGGCGGGCGGAGTAGGGGACAGAACTGGTGGAGTAGGAGATGGCGCTGGCGGGGTAGAGGATGACAGAGTGGGGGACGGCGCGCGAGAGCAATCGACTGCGGAACACATGAGTACATATGGCCCCATATGGACGACTGACGTACTAATAGAGGAGGCGCTGCTGAACAACTCTGCGTTGATGGGCGAGGCATCGTCAGAAGCGGTGTCAACACTCTCGACAGATGATCGCTTCCGTGGATGCATCATGGCTTCGAGCACCCGTTTGGCAGGAATGCCTTCCGCAATAGGCGTGTGCTGAGCATCTTCCTTGCGAGAAGCCACGTTTCTTGCCATGGCCGTAGCAACCGCTTTCTCAAGCGGGGTATAGGTGGCAGGAAGCTTACCATTCTCGCTGGCAGTTGCGACTCTGGTACCCACGGCTGCCACGGTAGACGTCATGGGAGCTGCAGCACTTTTACCTTTTCCGCCCAAGTTGTCGACGAGAGGAGAGCTGATGCCGCTTTTGGGGCTGGTCGTGGCAGTCGACGTGGCGTCTAGGGCAGCGGTGGACGTCGGAACTTGCTTGCGCTGAACACACCGCATGATATTCTCTGCGGTGGACCGATCCATAGCCGGAATTGCCATACCAGCAACGTCAATGGAAGAGCCGCCATTCGCGGCTTGATACGACTGAGTGACAGCCGCCACATAGGCAGGCATGTCTGCCTGGCGAACAACACGAGGGAAGACGCTCGAGGGAGAGATGTCCTTTGTCCAGTCGACCTCTCTGTCGAGGTTGCCAGTCCTCCAAACCTGCCAAGCATCCTCGCGGCTCCGGGCAGGGTAAACAGTCGCGCCAGGAACAAAACTGACCTCGCGTTGCATGTCGATGCTGTGAAAAATATGGACTTCAGTTGAAAGAATAATAAATGTATTGACATACCTCCTCTCGAACGTCCCTGGGCGGCGAGCGTTCAGCGACACCCAGAACCGGGTGCTGTCGTTGGTTCTCGGTGGACACGGAGAGTGCTCTGTGAGCACAATTTCCGATTCGACGTCGTTGTCGTCGTTGTCGACAGAGTCTTCGGTGGCCTCGGTGGCTTGAGTAGAGGTAGGCGTGAACGGGGGCTCAGCCGTTGGATTTTTGATGTATTCACTGGGAATAATAATCAGTAAGAACAATACAGAGCAGGAAGAACATACCGGGCGAGGTCCATGAACTCTTCATCACCTTCATAGTCGGAGGTGTCGTCAACACGGTTGGGAGTGGGTGGGCGAGAGGCGGCAGGCTGGGAGGTGAACGCAGTCATTGGGGGATGCTGAGCAAGGGGTGAGGAGCGAAAGAGCTTGGGGGGCATAAAGCGAGCGAAGTGGGGCAACGACGGGTAGGCAACCGAAGTATATATCACGGAAGGGCAAACCTTAAAGATGAAACTGCATGGTGTTCGCGAGCGAGCACGTTTGAACTATTATGATGGCTGGAACGAAATGGAAGAACTAGATGAATAGAGTTTAATGCCTTGATGCGCGATCCCTAACTGGTAGTCTGCCCATGCGGGTGTCGAGAGAGCACCGGTGCTTTACCAACAAGCCACAGCTCAAGAAAATATGGCTGGCCAGACGACTGCGGGGGACGAGGTTACAGAGAACAGGTCTGCGGATGGACAAGGTATGTGATAGGCTTATGTCCGTCTTGTCCGTCTTGACATTAACTCGGTACTCCAGATGGGCAAGATGCGCCTAATATTCCTGACGCCGGTGATGCCAACGCGACTCAGCCCAGCAGCACCGCCGACAAGCCCAGCAGCGCCGTCGACGAGCCCAGCAACACCGCTAACAAGCCCAGCAACGCCGCTAATAAGCCACCGAAAAAGCAGAAAGTTGCACAACGACTCGCGCGAACGAAGAAACAACGTGAAGAGTCCAAGGGCGGCAAATCAGGCCACCCTGGGCGCTTTCACGGTGATATACTGGAATTCCTCCAAGGATATGTCGACGACTACCTGGCCTTGCCCACCAAGGGTGATTTAGGGCGTAACAGCTCGTTGGCGACGTTCTGGACATCAGTACACGGCGCGTTCTGGGAGCGTTTCACTGTCGCTGATGCTCGCGAAACCATGACCGCTGGTGCTGACGCCGATGATGCCACCGTAATCGAGTCTATCAGCAATGTAAGCATGATAAATTGCATAGATAAACAGGTACTTACCTACGAATAGGATATCAAAAGCTGGTATCGCCGCAGGAGCAAGCTTGCAGGGTTTGAAGACTCGTGGAACGCGGCGCTGAAGGAGTTACGGAAGCCGCATAATGGTCCGCCTAAGCGTTTGGCTGGATGGCAGAAGGTCTTGAGTACCCATGCTGCTGAGATAAACGAGCTGGCAATGAAAGAGAAGGAGCTGGCCGCGAACAAGGGGAAGCATATCATGGCAATTCGCTCTGACATTGCGAGAAGAAGGTGGGCGGAGCTGGATGAGGAGGGGAAGAAAGACGTCAAGGTGTCTATTGAAGAGGACTACAACATTGTGAAGGCTGCGCAAGACCACCTTAACGAGGCACCTGCCAATGATCGGAAGGTTCAAAAGAAGTAAGTACGCGCTTTGGAAACTGCCACGACCATACTCACCAAATATTAAGTGCCCGCCGCCGCCTAGCCGAAGTTGTTACTCCTCTCTTGAAGCTGGTTAGTGAGGCGACTGGTCTCACTCATGTGACGCTGATGGGAGGAAGCGCACCACGGTCTGCGTCTGATAAATATGTCGTCTCCGTCGTACACTACGGCACGACAGCCGAGACTGTTCCTCGCGACTTCTATACATACGACCGTGACGGGTTTCTAGCGAATGTCGCCAACCACTTCTGCAAGTATCTCAGTGCAACTACAGGTATGTGTTTTATCATGCGGCGATGCTACGTTACCGTATTCTGATCTGTTGCGACGCTCATAGGCAAAGCTGTTGACCGTACGGAGACAACTGGTGTCCCTTCAAACCTGGATTTCACTAGCGCAGATGCAGACGATAACCCAGAAGACACAAACACACCTATACCCCAGGTCGCTGTACCTGCTGCGTCAGGGCCCATTGCTGGCCGTGAGACTCGAGCCTCAGCCAGTTCATCCGCTCCTGCTACTACTACTCCCTCTGCCCAGCCAAAGGTAGCTGTACCAAAGGCAACACCGAAGGTTCCTCTGCGCGCGACTGCCAACGCTGCGTTGCTGCGTGTCGTGAATGCAATACCGGAGGGCGAGAGGCAGAAAGAGATTGAGCGGTTAAACGCGCTATCGGATCAGGAGTTTAGCTGGGAAAACTCGAACGCCACAATGCTGGCGCTAGATGGTGGGCTGCCGTCAACGACCACGCGGGCAAGGCCGAAGCCAAGGGCACGTGGACCAGACGCCAACACTTCTGCCTCTGCTTCCACTGCCAACAACTTGCCTACGTCTGCCTCTACTGCTAATCCGCCTGGTTCTCCATCTGCATCTACATCTGCCAACTCCTCTTCTTCACCGTCTGTCACCCACAACACTCCACCTGATAATCCAACCGGTGATACCCCTTCAACGACACCTTGTAAAGATTGCAGCAACGAAGCTGGACCTGTTGGTGACATTCCAGACTGGATTGAAGAGCACCGTGAGCGTTTCTCTGACGCACCTATGCTTGACGATCTTCAGCCCACCTGGAACCGGGTCATCCGCAATTGGGTCTTGTTCGAAGAGTCTCATGACTACGAGACTCCGAAGAAGGGATTCCCGGTTCCCGCTCGACCTCGCGAGATCTCGACGTGGATTCAAAACGCCAGAGAGGGAGACTCGGTCGTCCACCCTGATCGGCATGCTGGTTTTACATCGGACTGGCTCAAGTGGTGGAACAAGATCAATCCTACATGGCGAACACGAACCGACGAAAGACTCGTCATTGGTGGCAGTGACGACGGTGACGATTGGAGCGAGCTCTTGAGGCCCGGAAAGTGCGGATTCATACTCGTTCTTGAGTGCCTCCGCGCTCTATACGCCACCGGCTCTGTCGAGGACCTCACCTACTCCTTGAACGATGTCGACTGGGCTCTCACTCAAACGTTGCTGACTCTGGCTAGGAAGTAAGCACACCTTTTGGCTATGCACATCGTTCAGGCTGACACGTGCATCATCAGACAGAAGCAGCCAGCAAGGGACACCAGCGACGGGGAGGGTACAGAGATGGTTTCTAGCTCCAGGTGTGTATGCTGTATGGTTGCATACTATACACCACTCATTCTATGTTATACAGCACCAGAAAGCGACGTGCGCCTGCAAACGACGAGAACCTACCGGCAGGTCGTACATCTGCCCCGTCCGCCTCGACCTCTAGCAACAAGCGCAGCCGTAAGCGCAACTAATGCTGCCATCGATTTTTGCCCAGAGTGCCAGCTCGCTATGAACGTTTCGTATTTGCCTCGTATCTGTTTCCGTCACCATTCTTGTGCAGGCCCTAATAGTTTGGACTTGGCCGCTGTGATTTCTGTCTACATTCTTGATGCAGGCTCTCGTATATATCTACTTGCTTTCTTGGTACTTCTGTTCTTGTTCCCGTCGTTCGCGCCCCATCGTTCTTCTAGTAGCTCTCAGTGTATACCGTAATCGTGGTGACTTAAGTACTTGTTTTCAGGTTGGTGTCTTTAATTAGCTATCGTCTTATATAGCTTATAATAATCGAACAATACATGACCGTGATGGCACCCTGGCAAACAAGCTATGCACGGCCATTCATAGGTACAAAAGCAGCAGTAAGAAAAATTAGAAAGGCGGCTTGATTTGATGGTAGTATATTATCACTCGCATGTACCGCCCTATGAAAGGGTAGGTGCTGAAGCATAAATGAATGGACATTATATACATGGAAAGTGAACCTGAGGTATTTATATACCATTCCCTGGTTCAATGCGTAACGGGAGGAACCCGCAGTGCGCTCCCGAGCTGCCCATTGAATTGATCGTATTTTATAGTGTTCCCTGCACCGTATCAGCCTCTCGAGCACCCAAACAAACAACTGATAACATACCATAAGACATATTGAACCCCCTCATCATCCCCCGCTTCCTGCCCGTGGCGGAACGAGCCCGCAGTGCGCTCCCGACCCAGCCGTCGAATTGATCGTATGCAGTACCGCACCCTGTGTCGTATCAGCCTCGCAAGCACCCAAACAAACAACGATAACATACCATAAGTCGTACCAGACCCCCTCATCATCCCCCGCTCCCTGCCCGTGGCGGAACGAGCCCGCAGTGCGCTCCCGACCCGGCCATCGAATTGATCGTATGCAGTACCGCACCCTGTGTCGTATTAGCCCCGCAAGCACGCACACAGTTCGTAAGAACGTACCTAGACAATATATATACATACCCAATCACATTCCTCCCCCTTCCCATGGTTGGGCAGGCCCGTACAGCCCAGTCGAGGCCACCCGAAGCCAGCCAGGGCGGCGAAACCACGCAGTGTCCCGTTATGGCAGTCCCCCGCCCCGTGTGATGGTAGCCTAGCGCCCCCGGACCCGCCACCACGCTCCACTACCTAAATAGGCCATGTCATACGCGCCTGGTGCCGTTCCGCCCGCCTCCCTGCTCGATTTCAAACCCAGCCATGTCCTAGCCTGTGTCTAATTCATCAGCCCTTACCCAGCCAGTGTTCCCTGCCAGCCAGATGATGAATCATCCCCTACCCAGCATCTCATTAATCAGACTGGTGAAGTCCAGTGGTAGTATGATTGTTCAGACCTAAGCCCAAAGGTGCGCTAGCAAACATTTCGGCGGCAGCACTCCGCGAAGACTATTCTGAGACATCGACGTCCATACTCTGGGATGTGTTGGGCTGTACTATCTGCTATAATGTCAGTGATAAAGACAAATCCAACATCAGCTCCTCACCTCATCTTGCCCTGCGAGATTTGTTCGCGAACGCTTTCGTGGTGGAGCAGTAGACTGCTGCGACGCTGCAGGGCAGGATCTGTTCTGATGCAGGGCGTCTTCGACAACTTTGTGGTAAGCGACACATGTCTTCTGATGCTGCAACAGGTGGGAAAAGGTGTTATGACACCCCCTGCACCTCTGCGGCATGGTCACGGTAAGTGAAAGAGGGGCCTGCAAAACAGAATCAGCATCGATCAGTGTATATATCTGCGCAAGGACCGCGCCGCGTACCTTGACACGAGACTAGCGCGATAATGCGATTATCGATACGAGCGATATCTTGCCGCACATCGATACAGGCCTCGTGTTTGCTGCGACAAGAGATGACATGTAGCGACCCTCGATAATAGTCTGAGGATTGTGTTGGATGTCCGTGATGAGCGAGCGCAGGTTGTTAGTAACATGTCACCATGATTTGGCTGCTCACTCACCGACGCCAGACACTCGACTCAAACTTCGAGAGAAAAGCCCAAGGTTGTTCAACATGCTGTATGCTGATCCCTCCATAGATCCATTGAAGCGATTGGGTCACGGGCACGATACCTGCCGTGGAGATATGAGTGACATTTCTACATACCGTTGATGCAAGTATAACTCACCTAGTACAGTACGCGTGATAGCCCATGTCTTAGTACTTAGCCTTCGCCCATTACAGTGCAATTTCAGCTGGTGCCTAATTAAGTGTGAGTATT
>JAXQKB010000342.1:0-11509 GCA_037042295.1 Irpex sp. Y119-03 | reverse complement strand
AAGGCGGGAGGCGTAAAAATCGATAAGATACTGATATAAAGTGCTACAAGCACGATGGTAAAGTTATATTGTGCGCGTCGTGATTACTTGGCTCACGGGAAGGCGCTTTTTATGTAAATGAGGGGAGGAGGAGCACATCTACTCCGCACAGTATTCCGTGTATATACCAGGGATTTGGCGTTGCATAGTAGGTCTATACGTACTAAATACTATCTCTGAGTAGGTGGAATACCAATTATATCCCTCTGTCATGTGTAGCTATTATTATCTGGTGGCCAGCATGCCTGATGCATAGAACCTCTCCTATAGACTCGGCTATTGACTCAACATTACAAAAATCATCGAAATATGCTATTTATACTGTTCTCAAGTTTGCGAGAGGCTATGTGCAGCGGTTACCTATCCAGTGCGGCAATTACTTGTGCGGCCACACCAGATCTGGTGTCAAGATCCAGATCCTGCAATCCTATAAATGAATCAATGCTATATTACTTATCTATGTGTATGAATACCCTATATTACAAAAACGAACGGTCCGAATCGGAGAGGGGGAGGAAGAATACCAATGTATTGTCCTCATCGTCGAGGACGACGAGGACAGATACGGGAGCGCCATCGGAGATGCTTCGCACGGCAATCACACGATTTGATGGTGGCGGGAGTTTGAGCGTACAGGCGGGGTAGGCGGGACCCTTGCATAACTCGGAGGATTAGCCCTTGGTACAGAGATATTCGAGCGGGTGAGGGAACTAACAAGATCTCCTTCCAGGGCGCGTGCAGACGCTGTTGAGACGAAGTTGGCGTGTATACAGGTATTTGCGTTAGCTATACAAAGTGACTACATACATTTTGACACGTCCGTTCGTACCCAGGCACCCTGCTCGTCGCCCTGTGCCTTGCCCCCTCCTCGTTGCCCTTGGATACAACATCCGTCATCGCGGAACCGTGACGAGAAGGGAGTTGTTTGCCGTGCGAGCTACACGGAACGAATCAGCGAATATGCAACGCTCATACGCAAGCAATGCATTTCGACTACAAAAGACGGTATGACCCAAAAAGGCAGTCATAGGAACTCACCGCCAACTTCCTTTGATTTAGATAAACATCTGATGTGCTGCTCGCGCCACTGGTGCGGTGCATCGCTCACCGACGGCCCTATGCGGCTTGCGCGGTTGGATCTCGGCCTGCCATCTTATCAGCCGTGAATCGCCTTATCACGTCAAATCAGCACATGCGTGCCTGGGTTAAGGATCTGCGTCGAGGTGAGTGTTTTCCTTTTCGAGCCGAATAATCCTTCTCACTCGGAGAAACTAAGGATCTGGATCTTTAGATTGTAAGCAGCTCAACAGTATCAGTCTGTATCGAAGCTCGGAAACTTACCATAGTATCCCCAGGGTATATGTACTCCATATCATCGAGCAGCTTGGCTATTTGTTCCTTGCAGTAGGGAGTCCCCGGCTTGAGCTTGTAGGAATCCTTGATCAGCGGCGCAACCCCCTTTCTTATGTCTCCTCGCAGTTTCGTAACACGTTGCTCAGCCTGTTTGCAATGAGTAGCCAAGCAAACTAGCCATAGTTCCGCACTCACCACAGCTGCAAGATCTCGAACATAAACTTCGTCAGTCTTCAAGCGATCCACGATATGAGATCGCTTCAGACTCTTGGCACATTTGATGAGGACTCCACGCTGTTGTATAGATTTCTCTGAGCTGTCCGCGGTCGGTCGGTCGAAAGCGAATTTGATTTTGAATTCCTCGATTGCAGCAGAGAGAAGGCCCTTGATCACGGAGGACTGCGAGTTCATTGCAACTCGTGAGCGTGTATCGTACACGAGCCTTGTGTCCTCGGGGTACTGTTGCTCCCATGCAAGAAGATTTTCGGCGTTGCGCTTACCACGACGAAGACACAGAGCCGTAGTTTCGGGTTCATCTTCACCATCGTCTGAATGCGCTGCAGCATCGTCAGAGGGTTTCAGTGCTGTTGCAGGCTGAAATCGAGGGCGCTATACCAACATAGGTGACGAATCAGCAGCTGGTAGACATCAGAAAGATTCACGTACTTCGTCCTGTAGAGTGGCCGAAGCGAGCTTCGCTCCCGGGCCACTATGCTTATGCTTGGTGGAACGGCCAGAGGACACCTTTTTTTGAGCAGTCTTGGGCTTGTTGACGTTGTCAGCACTGGTAGTTGCTGTGGATTGGTGGTTCCCGGTACTTACCATCGATCTTGCCACATCCTCACCCTCCGAGTCGCTATCTTGTTCTTCAGGCTGAGTGATATGTTCATCATCGGATGACGGCGCAATAGAACTTGGAGGGGCGGATCCAGGCGTGCTGCTTGTGTGACCTTGCACAGACTATTTACCAGGTGGGAAACGATCATGGGTTTCACGGTGTGAGATACCTTTGCCACAACGGACTGCTTGCCACTTACCATTAGTAGCTCATCCACGTCATCGTCTGCGTCGTCATCTTCGCTTGACTCGTCCTCTGATCCAGAAGCAGCATCACCGCTGGCGAATGAGTTTTGAAACTCGCTTCCGCTGTCTCCGGATTCCTCCAGCTCGTCATCGACCTCCGAGGCTACTTCAACATTCACCTTTGCCCTGAGAGGAGTTTACAGATTGGTAAGTTTTGCATTGAATGGAAGATCTCAGTGAACATAACTGACTTCTTTTTTTTTGCTGCACCCTCACTGGCAGAGACGGACACCTTCTGTTTCGAAGACTTCTGCCTAGTACCGGTGATAATGGACTTCTCGAGTTGAATCGCCTCTGGTTGACGATCCTTGATGAAGTCTTCATCATCTTCGAGGTCACGGCGCGGGAGTATGAGACGTCTCGAAGCTA
The DNA here is from genome assembly GCA_037042295.1 of Irpex sp. Y119-03. Lineage (NCBI taxonomy): Eukaryota > Fungi > Basidiomycota > Agaricomycetes > Polyporales > Irpicaceae > Irpex > Irpex sp. Y119-03. Next base: position 8,665 of record JAXQKB010000342.1, on the reverse strand, counting down.
CTGAAGTGTTCAATGACAGAGTCCACACAGAGAGACATTGATTAGAACGTACAGGTGCCCTTTGCTTTAACCTCTGGCGCTTGAACGAGGTTCGCTGACCATCCTTTAATCAGCTGAATATTCGGGCTATAGAACAATATATTTACATTTACTCTTTTTCTTCGTCGGCTCCTTGGTCTGAGTCGCCGCTGAACTCGACAACGCACGCTTGCGATTTGTTGCCGGTGCTGTCTCCGAAGCGACTGCTTTGCTGCTCGTTGTGGCAGAATGTGACGTTTTCTTTCCACCCCAAACTGGACGGGCTCGACGTCAGCTATATGTGCACATTCACTGTTGTTTACTGGCCACGCAGTTCTTACCGGCCGCATTCAACGCTTTCACCTTAGCGGGGCGTGGAGTAGCTGCGAGCAACATCGGACAGTGAGCTCGGGATCATTAGATCATATGTAACTCACAAAGAACACTTGTCGCTTCTTGCAGCTGCTGCTCCTCGAGAATTTTCTTGTTCTGTGCTCGTGTCTTTGTCCCTTTGCTAATAGCACCCTGTTTCGCGGGCTGCTTTGCTGGCTGTTCCGAGTCTTCCGATAGCACGTCGACTGGTATAGACATATTGGATGAGGGCACAGAAGCTTTAGACTGATTTTTGGCCGGCATTGATGTTACAGTGGGAGCTCTCTGTGTGGTTAACAGCGAGGAAGCCAGAGGAAAGGCTGGGGCGGTGGTGGTTCGTTTGAGGACGCAAGAGAGTCGGGAGTTGGCGGGAGGAGGAGTCATTTGCTCTCCCAGTAAGGATCTGTAGACGTGATAACAAATGTAAGTGATCTGACTTCAATGAAACGTCTAATGCAAGTTATACCTGCGTTAACGCCCATCCTTCTCGCTTTCAACTCTTCAGTTCCTCTTCACATTTGAGCAACGACGACACCTTCTCCAGCAATATGGTTCTCTGCAAAGGATGCTTCCAGAATTTCTCTTTGAATGGGTACCAGAAGCACCAGACACAAAGCGTCAATGAGGCATGCCATATCCCCTGGGAGGTAATCGACGCTGTCCAAGGATACAGCCTTGATAAAGACGATCAGGTGAGAATTATGAGTTTCGTCCGTTTCCAAAGTATTAAATACCTACCGCATCACGTAGAGAAGTGAGCCTGGTGATGTAACGTCACCTGGACCTCACGAGCATGGCGAGGGCACTGGCAGTGATCTTGGGGATCACTGGCAGGAACTCAGAGAGGACTGGGAAGCCGAGAACAGTGCAGGCTTGGCAGACAACGAAGAAAATGAGCAGGCTTGGGAGGATGCAGACATGGAAGAGGCGGAGAGTCCAGAGGAGGTGACCATAGAGCGCACGGTCGCTGTAGAAGGCAGCTCAAGCTCAGCGGCTGACGAAGCTCCCACTGACAACCATGGGAATCGACCTCGTAATCGCATAGAAGCTGCTTTACAGCGCCCTACAGTCATTGTCCCTTTTCCGTCATCGCAGGCTGGGAAACCGATCTATCGAGACACAAATGCATCTGGATATAGCGGATATCAGACTCGATTGGAAACAAGCCCCGAGACAGAGTCAAACCCGTACGCACCGTTCCGATCCAAGCTCGACTGGGAAGTCGCTCAGTGGGCAAAACTGCGCGGAGTAGGATCCACAGCAGCATCAGAGCTCTTGGAGCTTGAAAGCGTACGTTAGTTATCTGCTGTAATTGTAAGAGTGTCTGACTGTCAGCCATACTTCGTGTTCTTTAGCTACAAGAGAAGTTAGGCCTATCGTACAAAAACTCACGCGAGCTTAACAAGATTGTCGACTCCTTACCCGCTTCACGTCCGCGGTTCAAGCGGGAAGAGATCACAGTTGCTGGGGAAACGTATGAGATCTACTTTCGCGATGTGTTAGATTGTCTACGGTCCCTCTTTGGCGACCCTGAATTTGCGCCGCACCTTGTATTCTTACCGGAGCGTCATTATGCAGATGCTGACCACACCATGCGTCTCTTCCATGATATGCACACTGGAAAGTGGTGGTGGGGGGTTCAGGTGCGTAAATTGTACCTAAAGCATACCGAAACTGACGTACCGAACTCTGCTACAGAAAGCTGTCGAAGCCGAGACTCCAGGAGCCACCATTATGCCTGTTATCATCTCGTCAGACAAGACACAGGTCACGCTGTTTCGTAACAAGACTGCATACCCTGTTTATATCACTATCGGGAATTTGCCCAAGGCCATCCGTAGCAAACCCGGACAGCGGGGCCAGATTCTGCTTTGTTATCTTACCACAACAAAATTAGAGCATATAAAGAATAAGGCAGCACGTCGACGAACCCTACTAAATCTATTCCACGCTTGCATGACCCACATTCTTGCACCTCTCGAAGTCGCTGGGAAGGAAGGCGTTGTAATGGCGAGTGGTGATGGAGTTGCTCGACGTGTCCATCCCATCTTCGCTGCTTATGTCGGGGATTACCAGGAGTATGTCACCGTGACGGGCATCAAGACCGGTGACTGCCCTATCTGTGAAGCACCACGGGACGAGCTCGGTGATCTGGACGAAGAACACCCCTTGAGAAATCTTGAGGAGGTTCTAGAGGTTCTCGAATCCGCAGATGAGTTGACGCTTGGCGAGTATAAGGCTGCCTGCAAGTTGGTTGGTTTGAAGCCGGTATACCACCCATTTTGGGAGAACTTACCGTACAGCGACATATTCATCTCCATCACGCCGGATATCCTTCATCAGATCTACCAGGGAATCGTCAAACACCTGCTCTCATGGCTGAAGAAAGTTTACTCACCACTCGAACTCGACGCCCGCTGTGGCAGCCTTCCTCCCAATCATAACGTCCGACTCTTTCTGAACGGCATCACGAACCTGTCGAAGCTGACCGGCCGAGAGCACGCAGATATTTGCCGCATCATACTCGGTCTCATCATCGACATTCCTCTCCCAGATGGCCTTTCTTCGATACGACTCATCAAGGCTGTCCGTGGCTTACTGGACTTCATTTACCTTGCACAGTATCCCATTCATAGCTCAAGTTCTCTGGACCGTCTTGAAGATGCTCTCACGCAATTTCACGAGAACAAGGCCATCTTCGTTGATCTCGGAGTTCGCTCGCACTTCCACTTTCCCAAACTGCACTTTATTCGCCACTATCGACGTCTCATCGAGACACTAGGCACAACGGATAATTTCAATACAGAGTACACGGAACGCTTACACATCGAGCTGGCGAAGAATGCTTACCGTGCCACAAATAAGAAGGATGAGTACCCGCAGATGACCTTATGGCTTGAGCGCAAGGAGAAGATCTTGCGTCACGCTCGTTTCATCAAATGGCGATTGGACGGCAAACCTCCGCCTTCGGCGATGAACCCATTGTATTCGCCGCAATCCAGTCACATTAAAATGACATCCCATCCTTCCGCCAAATCCGTCGATTTTGTACACCTGCAATGCGACTATGGAGCAGTTGACTTTGCGTTCTGTCTCTCGGAGTATATCGTACGATGCAACAACCCAGATCTCTCGCGCGCCCAATTGAATCGTCTCTCAGCCAACTACCGCTTACCATTCAACACCGTCGCAGTCTACCACAAAGCCAAATTCTGGGAAAGTGATTTCCCCTTGTTCCGGCATGCTTCAGAAGAGTATGACGTGGTTCATGCAGTACCAGCTCGTCGCACAACCTCAGCTCGTGGCCATACAATACCTGCTCGATTCGATACAGCTTTAATCAACGAGGGGACGGGCGGACATCTGGGGGTTGAAGGTACGTCTCGGTTGTGATCTAGTCGGAGGTTATGCAGCTGATATGGGCATCCGCTGTTTGTTTGCGCACTAAATAGGTTATCGAGTCGGGCAAGTGCGAGTGATATTCACTCTGCCGAAACGTCATGTGTCCTCACTATTCCCGCATGTACTCAACCCTCCTGTCTACCTTGCCTACGTCGAATGGTTTACCCCGTTCCAACGAGCTGATGCAACCCACGGACTTCACAAGCTTCAAAGATCAATGTTCAGCTCGGGGGAGAGGAAAGCGAGTGTAATCCCACTGTCGTCTATCCGGCGTAGTACTCACCTCTTTCCCTGTTTTGGAAGCGCGATGCCGCCAGAATGGACCAGTAGCAATGTACTTGATATATGCGATAAGTTCTTTGTAAACTCCTTCTCAGATAGACATGCATATGGAATCCTTTACTGATGGTTATATGTTGAGTTGTGTGGTAGTACATAGCATGACTCCTAGTCACCATCTAACACCTGCCGTGCACGACCCAAGTACGTAGATAATGATGGATCTTGTGTTCGAGGTGAGTCTGCATCGAGATCATCATTATTGTCTGGATGCTAATGAGTGCGTCCAACTAAATATATTAGGAAAATTAGGTATTATCTGCGAGTAGCCTCAAATTATGCGCATTAGCGAAGGATTACTGCAATTATTCGTACGAGTTCCTAATTTATGGATAATTAGATATGGACGTTTTCCCTGATGATATGAGTGCATCCGTGTGCGTGAAGATCATGTCGAACGCACAGCAATGACCACCCCTGATGGCAATATGGTTAGTCTCGTACTTCAGCAGGGTGATTGCAATGCTGTCGCCACGTACCAGAGCCTAATGATCTACTTGTTCGGGGCGTACATTGGCGTGTTCATGGATGTGTATCTGGACGACATCTTGATATACTCGGACACTCTAGACGAACATGTGAAAGATGTTAAAACCGTTATCGATGTCCTGAAACGTGAGAAACTTTACCTTAATGCCGATAAGCTCAAGTTTCTGTCGCCCGAGCTTAAGATCCTGGGCCGTATCATTGACAATGAGGGCATCCGCATGGACCCCGACAAGGTTGACTCGGTCTTGCACTGGAAGACTCCCACCAATAAGGAGCTGTTGCGCGGTTTCCTGGGTTCCGTAGGGTATTTGGCCGACGATGTTGGCACAGTACGGATTCCTATGGGAGTGCTAACTGAATTAACCGGAGCTGATCGTGTGTTTAAATGGGAACCGACTCACCAGCGTGCGTTCGACGAGGTCAAGCGTTTGGTACAGACCCATCGTGACCATCGTCGTGTTCCGTTGGACTACGGTCCTAACGCACCTCCAGTTTGGTTATCAACTGACGGTTCCGTCAGCGGCATCGCTGGAGTCGTCTCGCAGGGCGAAGACCGTAAGACGGCTCGCGTAGCAGCCTTCTTCTCCGCAAAGCTGACAGCGGCACAGTCGAACTATCCTGTGCATGAGATAGAGATGCTTGCCGGGGTGGAATCCATGCGTAGGCATCGTGATATACTGCTTGGGTGCTTCTTCACCTGGGTGACAGATCATAAGGGACTTACGCACCTGATCCAGCAGAAGAACCTGTCCGCTCGCCAGGCCCGCTGGATAGAGAAGATCTCTGAGTTTCATTTCCGTGTTGAGTATCTTCCAGGGCAATTTAATATACTGCCAGATGCGCTCTCACGCCTATATTCGAATGATGCACCGGGCACTGTGCGAGCACCGTCAGAATACACTGAGCACGACGATGATGAGGACTTACCGCTTCGTCTCGCCGCCTTTGCCATGTTGATACCTGTTCTGGTGGACCAGGAGGGCGCAGCTGAGCAAGCCGTAGTCCCTCGTCGGGCTCTTCGACCACGGAAGCCAGTCGCTCCGGCTGAAACTCGCCGACCTGAAACTTCTCGTGAGTTCTCGAAGCGGATCCGTAAGCTAATTGTTCACGGACCCCGTGCCCAATCAGCGGAGGGCGTGGGTGAGAAGAACAAAGAAATCTTACCCGCAAAAGCAATGACTTCTCCTACTACGGATACAGTCACACTGCCAGCAACGATAGAAGACAACCCCGCGCCTGTGTCATTGAATGACAGCGACAGCGTGACATCTTCAACGAAACCTGATACGCAGTCAGAATATGGAAATGAGGATGCGTTCCTTACTTTCCTGGCATCAACGTCGGACGGTTTCCACGTTCCAGACCTTGTCCGTGGGCAATACGAAAAGGACCCGTTCTTTGAGGCGATCTTGAAGCAACCGAAGCACTTCAAGAACTTCTTTATAGTGCATGGGCTTGTGATCCTGAAAGAGAACGGCTTGGAACGTCTGTGCATCCCCGATGTTAGAATAGACGGGCGTAGTGTTAGAGAGATCATAATCACTCACGCACACTCTCTATTGGCTCATCTCGGAGCCACCAAAACGTTGACACTCCTTCGGGACCACGTATGGTGGAAATCTATGGGACAAGACGTTCAGCGATATTGTGACTCCTGTCAGACTTGCAAACGTAGTAAACCCACGAATCAGAAGCCTTATGGTCTGCTGAATCCCTTGCCAGTACCCACAATGCCATGGGAGGCAATCGGAATTGACTTCGTAGGACCGTTGCCACCGTCCGTTGATCGCGACGCCACTTATGATAGCATAACCGTGGTAATCTGCTTACTCACAGCAATGGTACATTTGATCCCGAGTCGAACAACGTACAAAGCCAAAGAAATTGCTGAGTTAGTCTTTGCTGAGGTATATAAGCATCACGGCTTACCTCGCGCGATAGTCAGCGATCGAGACGTCTTATTCACGAGCATATTCTGGACACACCTGCATAAATTGTTGGGCGTGGAATTACGAATGTCAAGTGCTTACCATCCTGAGTCCGATGGGTCGACCGAGCGTGCTAATCGCACTGTAACGCAGATGCTACGGCAGTGCATCGGCAAGACTCAACGTGATTGGGTGTCAAAGCTGCCTGCGATCGAATTTGCGATTAATCTATCACGATCGGAGAGCACTGGGTACGCACCGTTTTTCCTCAACACCGGCAGAATGCCGCGCTCCATGATATGGGAGCATGCGGCTACGAGCGAATATCCGGGAGTCCGGGCATATGCTCAGAAAGTCAAATACGCTATTATGACAGCGCACGACTCCGTGCTAGCGGCGCGCGTAAAGCAGACCCGTGACGCTAACCGCAAACGTCGCCCAGCTCCCTTTGCGAAAGATGACTTGGTGTACGTTTCCACTAAGAATATGTCATTACCAAAAGGGTTAGCTCGCAAGCTGGTACCTAAGTTCATAGGACCTTACCTGATAACAGAAGATTTTGGCAATAACTCGTATCGCATCGAGTTGCCCTCAGACTTGAAACAACGAGGTATACACAATGTGTTCCACTCGTCGTTACTGAGGGTTCATGTACCAAATGATGACCGACTGTTTCCTGGACGGCTAGCCAGTCAAGTCGCCGAACTAGATGTCCAAAGCGACGAATGGGCCATAGAGCGATTTTCGTCGCACTGCGGCTCAGGTACACACGCTGTGTTTGAAGCTGTTTGGAAAAGCGGTGACCGCACCTGGGTACCATATGTGTCAGTAAGACATTTAGGGGCCATGGCGGAATACTTGAGTGCCATGGGAGTGGAGAATATTTCATCCTTACCGGAAGGGGCGGGACGACCGCCCACCGAAGACCCACAGATATTTGTCGGGTGTCTCCACTTGGCGTTGAACGACGTGCATAAATACGATGCCTGCCGAGCACAGAAGGTCCCTAGGTCGAAAGCCCAATCAGCCAGACACCTACCCAATTGCTTACGCACTCTACCTCTGCGCTCTCGCATTTCGCCTCACGACCTCGGTTTCCCACCGCGATACCGCCTAACTGTCATGTCAGCCATCACCTTCGGACACAAGCTTGCCTCGTTCGACGTACGTAACTACCGCTTGATGTTGCGTGACGCAACGACCGGAGATACCGAGGAGTTCTCGCCCGATACCTATCGAGAGTTTGTCCATTTCGATATGGTCCTACGGGTGAAGAAGTCAGTACCAGAGCACTTGCATCTCCCAGGTGAATACCTCACCTTTGCTGGCAAGCGGAACGACGGAGACCCCCAGTGTCAGTACAAGTTCAGTACGTATGACCCCGTCTCTCGTCGGGTGTCCATTGTCGGCCATCCGCTCGACTTGCGAGCCATCCTACCCATGGTACCAACCGAGCCGTCTCTGCCTACCATGAGGCCGCACGCAGCCTCTACCGACTCAGGCCCTACCCAGGACCCGGAACGCGAGCTGCTCCATGAACTCGCATTAGACCAGCTGCGCCGTAACCTCCACTTCAAGAAGGAGCGCGCATTGTCGAAAGCTGGCCATGGTCCACCTCCTGACAATCACTCACGCCGGTCGCACGAGCACCATCGTTCTCCCTCTCCTCCCGCTCTCTCAGCTAGAAAGAAGCGTCGTCAGTCTCGTCATCACACCCCAGAATTCACTCACGATGGCCCGGACATAGTCATGCGCGATCAAACTCAGGATGCGGAGAAACGTGCTCATCGTAACAAGCAAAGCACGACGAGCGCCGACCAGCCCACGGCTGCCGCAAAAGGCAAAAAGCCAACTACTCCTTCAGGCTCTGGCGCTCCCATCAGCCAATCCGTCGACGCCGCCGCTCCTACCATCACTACCACTACCACCACTTCCGATCGCGCTGGCCCGTCCACTACGAAACCCAACGATGACAACGAGAAACTGATCGACTTCGAGGAATTGTAGAGACTTCCACGACGAGAAGTCTCGGAGGGCGTATGTAGCGCACGCGGTTCATCGGCGCTACTAACTGGCTAATCACGTTCGTCTGGTGTTCCTTTTCTCCCATTGTTCAC